>APFE031302285.1:333145-361212 GCA_000404065.3 Pinus taeda
TTGCTTAGTTTTAATCCATCGTCCCGGTTCAGGTTATTCTTCCTTTTTTCTATTTCAATGGCTTCCTTGATTTTCCTTTTGAGATAGTGGTCTTCTTTTCTAACCAGTTTGACGTCTTCCATGTAGATGTAATGAGAGGAAGAGTGAACATGTTCAGCTAAGGCTAATTTAGAGGTTCTTTCTCTTCTTAATCAACAATGTGTTCTTTAACTCTAATATTAAGAGACCTACCCGTTTCACCTATGTATTCCTTACCGCGTGAGCAAGGAATCACATAAACACCTTTTTGAAGTTTAGGGTTTATGGGATCCTTGTGTGAGCCATTGAGCAGTATAGAGAAGAAATCACCTGAGACCGTAGCCATGATCCAATCAACTTAGTCCTGGTGGAATTTAAAAGCTTTCAGGACTCCACACATATATTCCAAACTAATATTTTTGAAGGCTTTCAACATATCCAATTGCATCATCATTCCAGAATTTTTGAGGGTCTGCATCTTCCTTCCACATACCCCACTTGGTTGGTCGAGATCAGAAGGGTTAACAAAGCCTTAAGAATGTTTGCTAACACCTTCAAGATGATCTTGTAGATAACATTACAAAGGGATATCGGTCTGAATCAGTTCGGAGAATATGCTCCTTCTTCCTTGGGAGTTAGAGTTAGGAAGGTGGCATTCAAAGCACCGAGCATTGTTTTGTTGACCCGAGAAACCTCCACCAAGGCATGGACCTCTTCTTTGGTAAAGGACCAACAAATTTTAAATAAATCAATGGTAAAACCATCAAGTCCTAGAGCTTTACTTGAGGACATGGTCGTCACAACTTCCTACACCTCTTGCATGGAAACCTCTCTTATGAGCATCTTGTTGTGATCCTAATTAAGGATGGTGGGGATGTTATTAGTAATTTATCTGATGGTCTGGGTCCTGTCTATGTGGGGCTCCTCTAGGAGTTTGTTGTAGAAACTATTAAAATCCTCAGAGATCTCCTCAAGGGTGTTTTCCATTCTCCTATCTGCATTTCTCAGGCTTAGAATTATGTTGGTTTTCCTGTGTTGGATCATGGAGTGGTGGAAGAATTTGGAGTTCTTTTGACCACATTGAGTTAGCGAGCCCTAGATTTTTGCTGCCATGGATTTTCCTCTTGCTTAGCTCTTTCCTCCTACCTTTTTTGTAGAACTCTTTCCTCCTCCTTCATCTGATATGTGATACCCTATTAGATGATTCTTTGTTGGAGATCCTCCATGCATTGTTGCAACTATGTTTTTTCATTGCAGATGTTATTGAAGACATCCTTGCTCTATTTTCTGAATTTGTTTTTTACATGCTTCAACTTTTGTTGGAATTGGTACACTTGGGTACCATTCTGAGGTGGGGATTTGGCCCATCAGTTTTTCATGTTGCTTAAGAATTCTAGATGCTCTAGCCAAAAATCCTCAAATCTAAAGGGACAAATTTTAGGAATTGTTGATATATGAATTTTCAAAGCTGCCAGCCAGTGATCGGATCGTGATTGTGGGAGTATTTTGCATTATGTTTCCTAGAAGGCTAGGAAGAATACTTTCGAGATGAGGAATCTATCGAGCCTAGAGGCAATGTTCTTATCTCCTCCTCATTTGTTGTTCCAAGTGTAAGTACCATTGAAAATCTACATGTCCACCATTTCCATTTTGTCTATAGTTTCTTGGAAGGATTTTACATCCCTCTCCAATTTCCTTAGACCTCCTTTCTTTTCTGATAGATTAAGGATCATGTTAAAGTCCCCTCCTATGATTTTGAATGGATGGGTTATGCTTTCAAGAATTCTCATCACTGAAGATAACATTTGGATCCTCTCTTAACCCTGTGAGGTCTATAGATATTGGTTATACATATTGTTTCAATGGTTCCTATTATTTTTAGGACTGAATTAATAGAACTTCTAGGTGTTATTGAAGAGGTCATTTCGTATAGCAATTTCTTCTGCAGAATCATTTTTTCTCCAGATGTACCACATGCTCCATTGGCCAAGTAACTATAGATTTTGCAACATTCCTTTTGTAGGGTTGCCAGGTCTTCCATAGCTAGCTTTATCTCCTAGAGGAGTACTATGTCTGGTTTGCTAGTAAACATTCTTTGTTTTAAGAGTATTTTCTTTCCAGGGCCATTTAAGCCTTTAATGTTCCAAGAGATGCAATTCATTGAGAAAGACGAGGAGTTAGGGTAAGAGCTCTTACCTTGCCTTCATTTATCAATCTTGCGCCTAATTCCTGAAGGAGTTGGCATGTGGCTTTCCATCCTCATTTTTGGCCTAGAACTTTGGGGTTATACTGATCAGCTGTGATGTTTGTTAGAATCCCTTTCTAGTCATTTTCCTCAGGGTGCTTCCTCGGTGTGGTCTATTTTAGTTCTTCTTGTATTAGATATGCTCCTTCTATTTTTTGGAGATATTCCTTGAGTATTGCGGCGATGCCACTTATTTCCCATAATTCTACTATCGAGTTGAGATCAAATCCTCATAGAGATTATTTTATGACTTGGTCCTCTTCTAAGTCTTGTCTAGATTTGAGATCCATATCTACGTCTTTTGAGGGCTAGTCGTTCTCATTATGTCTCTATATGAGAGTGTCCTCCCGATTCTTCTCTTGGAGCATCGGTATTTGATTTAGAATTTCACCTTCCTCCTCGAAATTTCCCTATGTAGTTTGTTCTTCTGGTTCCTTTTGCAAGGCTTCAAAATTATTTTTGTTGGATGGAGTTTGTTGAACCCATTTTCCTTGATTTCTTTTGTTGTTCCTACGTATGGGGGATGTCTTGGTGAAGCCTTGTTCATCCATCTTCTTTTGTGCTTGGGTATTGGTTTGTTGGGAGACATTATAGGGGAAGTCTTTGAAGAGATGACCGTGCTCATGACATTTCTTGCATCTGAATGGTATATGCTCATATTCTATGTTCTGGAGCCTTACCTCGTCCCTGAAAACCAATTTAATAGCCTCTGGAAGTGCCCTGAGAAATCCATATAGACGCAAATTCTAGCATATGAGACGTAGTATCCATTCTTCATACCCTCCAACATTTTGATGTATTCTCCTATTTCATCACCTATGTAGAAATTCCTTGTAGATTCAAACTACAGATTGTAATGTGCTAAAACAATTGACTTGAATCTACTCTACTCATCAGTGGAAACAATAAACGATCAACGAAATCATGAAGCATAAAAGAGAAAGAATTCAAACACACATAACACAATCATTTTCTGGGGAAGGTCATAGCTAAAAACCCCTATTATCTATATATTACATTAATCATAAAATATGAGAAGATTACAATGCTTTACTCAAGCCCGAGCAACCTATGCATTATCTCAATCTATCTCACTACTTTACAAACCAACTCAAGCCAATACTTAGCCAATTTTTCTCCTTTCCAAGCTCCTATTTCCTTACGTAGATTCCTTGGGAATTAGCCCATATTTAATTCCACAATTACAAATTGTGCAATCCTCATAGGCCTTTGATTTCATGCACCACCTATACAATTCATATGATTATACAACTGATATTACATTGTCCATGAACTCCAATCTCATATGGGTCTTTCTCTTATCTAGCGTGCATGATTTAATTATGAGTGAATATTCAGTTTACTGGTTGAGCAGTGTTGGTTACAACCCACTCTTCCAGGTTACACCCCACTACTGGATCTCCCACTAATTCCTCCATGAGTTGGGACTAGTTTAACTTAATTAAATAATTACAACTCAAAATAAACTCAACCTGGGCCCCTAAAATTTGGGAACCACTCTACATGACTCTAGATAGACTCCCAAATCAAATTAACTGAGCCAACTAAGTAAAATTAACTTAGTTAACTATTACAAGTTGCTATGAGAATTAGAATTACAATTTAATTCAAGGAAAAAATTAAATTAGGATTTTCTTATTGCATTTTTTCAACAACCTATTCCTTTCAACATTGAGGGCGACTAGTAATCAATGGGGAGTGAATAGAGTCTCACCCAAATCGGGATCCTAGTGAATTCTTCCTTTTATAGCATAAATTTTTCCTTCAAGTACTACATGTATAACCCTGAAAACTTGAAGAAATATGGGGCACCTTCAAGGATGTGGTCATAGTCCTCCAAGAGGTAAAAATTAACAGTGAGAAAACCTTTAGATACTAAATGTAGTCTTATTTGTCCTTTTGGGTGCCACTTGGTATGAATACACCAATTTAGGGAATTTTCTGAGGGCCAGATGCCCATGAATTTACAGATGATGGTGTGTTCTTGCATGAAGTCTTTGTATGCCACAACATCAGTGTTGAAGACCAAAATTGTTCCTTTTTTACACCTTCCTTAAACTCCATTCTCTTCCTTTTTTACCATAATAATTCCAATTAAGTGTCAACTTGCAAGGTTATTGGAAAAAACATGTATTTAATCATCTTTTATTCATAGTTTTTATTTTTTATTTTTTAATTGATTTAATATTTGCACACGCTACCAAATTGCATCAATTCTACAACCAATAATTTATTTTGTAGCTTACTTGAAGAATCTACAGGTTCTAAAACATCAATTGAGGAATGAAGCATATGAACATGTAGCTGGAAACTAGCACAACGATATCCACCCATTCCTCTGATCTAGAAAAGTGATAAGGACATTGTATGAGCTGGTCAACGTGGAAGTCAACCCAGCAAAACAGACCAAAGACAAATTAGGAGAGCGAGAAGATCGTCGATTGACGCTAATATTTTACCTCATGATTTGCTTCTTTGATAGCAAATCATGAAGAATCGTTATCTCATTTAAGTAATGTTATTTTAAGATGATCGATTGAGAAGGATAGGCTTATAAATCTCCAAACAGTTTAACAAAGGATGTTATAAAACATGCCTCTCGGCAGGATGATAGTGTGACTGGTTATTTTTTTTTAACTCTTTGCAATCCATTAATTAAGTACTTGATTCCATTCTGTTGTGTGTATAAATGAGTGGTTAATATGTTCGTTGATCGTTGCATGCCTACACTCACGGCAAGGCCCCCTTAGAGTTGTAAGGTTTCATTTTTATTTAAGTTTTTTGTTTCATAGGATTAAATTATCACGGTGAATATAATTTTGATTTCTAGAGAAGCATTAGTGATAGTCAAGATAGAATTTGTTGTAGATTTTATAATAGAATTTTTTTGTATAGATTTTCTTTCATAAATCTAATCTCATTGTGTGAATGGTGAAGGAAATAATCATAGGGACTTATTATGCACATGTAAATTGATCATTTGATTTGGAATTTTCAATTAGTTCAAGTTTTGATTTCTGATAGTGTGAAGAATATTTTAATTTTCTTGGTGTGATATTATTTTTCTGCAATTTAAGATTAGATTTCTTTTCTCCAAGTGTGAAGAGGGTTTAGATTTTATTTCTCTATTTACTGTTGCACTTCATTTTAGCTTTTTTTTTCAGTGATACTCTCCTTTCCTGAAAGAGTGACAATCCTTTTACTTTGAGTGATTCTTAGATAAAACATGTGCATGAAAACATCCTAATTCAACTTGAAAATTACTCACCTAATAAAGAATCCTAGCACAAATTGTGCACGTATACTTCATAGTTTACGAGTCTTGGTCGATAATTTATGAAGTTATTTAAGCTCAATTAAATTACCAAACATTTTAGTGTCATTGCTAGGGAATTGTATATTATTAGGATTTATTTTTTAGGAGACTTGTCATATATAAAAAATGATAAAAAGATATTTATGCATATGGAAAGAGATTCTAGGGGTAGGTTTATAAGTAGAGGTAGGAGTCAATTCCAACATCACCACTCACCCCACCATGACCTCATAGTGCCACACCATCCACTAAAACTCATATTCCATCATTTGCAGGTAGACATAGACTTCTTGATGTACAAAGATCTGAAATCCATCTTAAAGATTCACCAAATTCTTCTACTGAAGTCATAATAGACGAACCTACATCCCCAATGGAAGGAGTAATATTTTTATCTTCAACTGGAGAACCAATTATAGGACAAGAATTGGAATTCCCTACTAAAGAGGAAGAAAAAAATTATTTTATTCCATTGATAGAAGAACCAGAAGAGGGGCTAGAAAATCCAATTGAAGAGCCCTATATTAGCTCTAAGGAATCTATAATAGAAGGGGAAGGATAAGTACATAATGTGAATGATGAACATAAAATTGGAGGTGGAAGAGGTGGAATAGGTAGAGGAGGAAATAGAGGAGGAGGTGGAGGAAGAGGTGGTAGAGGATATCTAGGTTCTTTTGGGTTTCCCATCTTAGATGAACACACCACTGTTACAATGAAGAATATCTCAGCCTCCATCCTCCCTAATTTCCATGGAGTAAGACATGAGGATCCTAAAACATTTATTTTTGAGTTTGAAGTCTTGTGTAGATCTTATGACTACTTGCTTGATTCTCAAAAATTAAAATTGTTTCCAACCACTCCTAAAGATGGAGCATTTAAATGGTTTATGGCATTAGAACACATACCATAGTAACATAGGAAGAAATGAAAAATGTGTTCTTTGATAAATACAAGTATTATTGTATGCCTCATAACCTTGAAGATGAAGTCTTTAAAATAATGCAAAAAGAGGATGAAAATCTTGAATATTTCATTGAAAGATTGGCTTATAATGTTAAAAGGGCTAAGATGCATAATCTAGATGAAGAAACTCTGAAAGCTCTTTTGCTAAAAGCCATTAGAGATGAGTGGGTAGATTTTCTCAATTTAATGGGAAAAGGGGATGTTTCATAGTTATCATTTAGAGAAATTTATGAATTGTGTACACACATTTCAAGAGGAAAGGCTAGAACTAGGAAAAATCCAAGAGACCCTATTATGCCTATGACTAATAAATTTGCAACTGGGATATTAAGTAGAGAAGAAAGAGGCAATTTGTTTGACAGCTTCAAAATGTATATCTTAGGGAGTATTGGTGAACAAATAGATACCCTTAAGATTCAAAACAAGCAAAAAACTTAAATTGTTGCATTATCAATTTTTTGTCCTAAATGCAAAAAGAAACATGCTCTAAGAGAATGTCCTCTTAATAGTGTAGAAATATGCACCATCTATGCATAAATTCATATCACAAAGGAATTCCCTTCAATTCTTGGACTTAAAGAAGTCTTGAAAAATGAATTTGAAGCAATCCAAGCTTAGTCACTCTGTTTTATTGGTAAAATACCATGACCACTACAACATCCGAATATGGTACAAGGTTTTATTCCTCAATAATCATATGCGTAAACCTTAGAACAACTAGAATACTCCAATGTATTCGCAAAATTATCCACTTCAAAACCCATTATGGACACAAGGTTGGAAGTATCCTCCTAGGAATCCTCAGTATAATCAATTTCATTAGCCATTTATTCCATATAAGCCTCCATATTATTTTCCTCAATGAAACTCCTTTCCACATTCTCAAATTCAAACTCAGCCTTCTAATGAACCACTTCCATTACCATCCACATCATACCCCCAAAAAACCAATCAACTAGCTTCTCATCCACTTCCAAATCCGAATAATAAAAATTCACAACATGTTTATAATATAGAAGGTCAAAATTTCCAAGCTTGCATGATAACTCCATTAGATCTAAACAATGTCCAACTTAGTTATGGTAGAGTTTTAGAAAAGAAGTTACCATCTATTGTTATTCAGGAATATGGAGAGGATGAACCCCTTGAAAAAGAAACATCACTTAATCAAGAAGAAATTCCTCAAAAATAGAGCACCCCTATACATGATACCTCAATAAACTCAACTCCCATTGTAGAACAACCTTCTATTTCTGTTCAAAATCCACCTTTTCCTGAAAGGCTAAAAATTGATAAAGGAATAGAAAAACAAATTATGTTGCCTGAATATGATATGTTAGATGAATTGAAGAATGTTTGCATAAAAATACATTTGTTACAAGATATAAGGGAAATACCAATATTTGCAAAGACAATTAGGGAGTCAAGCATTAAAAAACCAGGAAGAAAAGAAAAGAAGTTTAAAAAATTCAGTTAGTTGGAAAAATTGCAGATCTTATGATGGGAAAACCAACTTTTCATAAATATCTAGATCCAGGTAGTCTCATTGTAAAATCACACATTAATGATGTCGAGATTCCAAACACATTGATCGATTTAGGATAAGTTATCAATATAGATTTGTTAATAAACTAGATGGTGTATTAGAAGATGTATCTCTCTCCTTAGCTTCTTGGGAATATCCTATTGATTTTATGATTTTAACTCCCAGGAATAATTTAGGAGGACACCCATTGATTCTAGGTAGACCATGGTTAGCTACATCTGATGCTTTTATAAGTTGTAGATCTGGTGATATGTTTATTTCTGATGGAAGCTCCACTAAGAAATTCACACTATATCCTCCTGCAAAAGAAATAGAAGTAGAAAGTGAAGTTTGGATAGATGATGATAATGAATATTTTGATATACAACCAATATTTTATACTTTGAAAATAGATTAAGATGATCAAATTTTAAATCTGGTGAATAATAATGATTCTTCTTCATATTGTGAACAAGAGAAAAGTTTTCAAGAACAATGCAATGTTGAATATTTATCATCTCATCAAATGGCTTTACATTCTATGGAAACATTTGGCAATTCTTTAATATAAATCTTTCCAAGAAAAACTTTGAACATTAATGATAATCTGGAAGAATCCCAAAAGAAAGAATTGATAAAGATGTTACAAGAACATTCCTATGCTTATGCATGGGAATACACTGATATGAAAGGAATTGATCCTAATACTTGCATGCATCATATCTATATTGAAAAAAATTCCAGACCAATGCGACAACCCCAAAGGAGGATGAATCCAAATCTAAGGGAAATTGTTAAAGAGGAGTTACAAAAACTTTTGAATGTGAATTTCATTTATCCAATATCAGATAGTCAGTGGGTCTCACCATTAGTGATTATTCCAAAGAAAAATGGAAAATGGAGAGTATGCATTAATTATAGGGAATTGAATAAATCTACCTTGAAAGATCATTTTCCACTTTCTTTTATAGATCAAGTCCGTGATACATTGGTAGGGAAAACGTTTTTTTCATTTTTGGATGGTTTTAGTGGATATAACCAAATCCAAGTAGTTGTGGAAGATCAAGAAAAAACAAATTTTACCTGTCCATGGGCAACTTATGCTTACCAGGTACTTCCTTTTGGATTATGTAATGCACCTGCAACATTCCAAAGGGAAATTCTAGGCATTTTTTCTGATCTAATTCATGATTGTGTAGAACTTTACATGGATGATTTTACTATCTATGGTCATTCTTTTGAGGCAGCTCTTGAAATTTAGAAAAAGTTCTCATTATATGTAAAGAAACAAACCTCTCATTAAGCGATGAAAAAAAAATTTGATGTTCACCGAGGGAATTGTTTTAGCCCACCACATTTCAGGAGATGGAATTAAAGTGGATGCATCTGAAGTAGAAGTTATTTCCAAAATATCAGTTCCTATTTGTCAAAGAGATGTTAGAAGTTTTCTTGGTTTTATTGGTTATTACATAATATTCATAAAAAACTTCACAAAGATAGCCTCTCCACTTTTCAAATTACTTACAAAAGATTGTGAATTTATTTGAAATTTTGATTTCCAAAAATCTTTTGAAACATTGAAAGAACATATTTTTGAAGCACCCATCTTAAGAGGACCAAATTGGAGTCTTCCTTTTCATATTTCAACCGATGCTTCAGATACAGCCTTAGGAGTTGTATTGGGACGGAAAGATTTGACTCCTAATGACATTTATTACACAAGTAAAAATTTGACTCCTGCAGAGTTGAATTATATTTTAATAGAAAAGGAGTTATTAGCTATTGTACATGTTATTAATAAGTTTTGACATTATATCACTAGTTAAGAAACTTTTGTTCACATAGATCACTCTGCAATTAGATATTTAATGAATAAATCAATTACTAATGGCAAAGTTACAAGATGTTTATTGTTATTACAAGAATTCAATATTATTGTTTTGGATAGGCCTAGAAAGGAGAATACAGTTGTTGTTCTCTATCTAGAATCCAAAATGATAATAAGGATGTTCCTGTAAAAGATAATTTTCCTTATGAATATATTTTTGCAATATCTATTAAATCTTCTTGGTTTGCAGATATTTCTAACTATTTGGCCACAGGAAAGTTACCTTCATATTTGTCTCCTTGGGAGAAAATCAAAGTTATTCAAACCAGTGCATCTTATTCATGGATAAATGGAGAATTTTACAAAACAAGGCCTAATTTAATCATTCGAAGATGTGTTAGAGAAGATGAAGTACCAAAAATATTAAAGGTTTGTCACGATGAACCATGTGAAGGACACTTTACTGATAAAATGACTTTGTATAAAATCCTTCCCTTAGGATATTATTGGCCTTCTCTTTTTAAATATGCCAAAGAATATGTTAAAAGATGTGAAAGTTGTCAGAGAATGGGAAAGCATGTTCCTTCAGATGAAATACCTCTACAACCTCAAGTACTTATTGAACCTTTTGAAAGATGGGCTCTGGTTTTTTTGGTCCAATCAATCCACCATCAAGGCAAAAAAGGTACATTCTTGTTTGTACAGATTATGTCACAAAATGGGTAGAAGCTAAAGCACTTCCTTTTGCTACTGAAAATGTTGTAGTTTCATTTATTTTTGAGGATATTTTCACTTGTTTTGGTGTCCCAATGGAAATTATGACAGATCATGGTACTATATTTACATCCAAGTTGGTGCAAAAGATAATGGAGAAATACAAACTCAAACATCAAAAATCCACTCCATATAATCCACAAGCAAATTGACAAGTTGAAGCTACTAATAAAGTACTTGAAGTAATTCTTACAAAAATTGTATATCTACATAGAAGAGATTGGGCAGAAAAGCTTCTAGAAGCTTTATGGGCATATCATACTACATGTAGAAACACAACAGGGCATACTCCTTTTGAATTTGTTTATGGGAACTAAGTATTGTTTCATATTGAACTCCAAATAAAGATCTTCAAAACAACAATCAAATTAGGTCTTGATTTGTCAGAAGCCCAAAAAAAATAAATGGAGCAATTGAATGAACTTGATGAGATACGACAAGACGTTATTCACAGAACCATAAAACTTCAACAACAAAGATCCAGATGGGATGATAAGTTTATCAAACATAAGAAGTTCCAGCTGAGTGATTGGGCATTACTTTTTGATTCTAAATTTAAATATTTTCAAGGAAAATTTCAAACTCATTGGCTTGGCCCTTATGAGATTGAAATTGTCTCTAATAATGGAGTAGTCATAATTCAAACCATTGATGAAGAAAAAATAACTTTCCTTGTAAATGGTCATAGATTACGAATATATCATAAACCATTGACAAAGGAAGAGTTCATAAGAAATCTGCAAGATAATACTGATTTGAAGTTGGTCAGGGAAGATTCTTCTTCCTCTCCAACTTAGCCTTCTACTTTCTTTTTCAAGAAATATATATACATATACACACAACACACACACACACACATGAAAACCAACATTTTTGGCATGTTTATATAGAAAATCTAAGTTGAAAACCAAGAATTCTTGGTAGCCTAGATTTTCTTTTAATATCCCTATTCTTTTCCCATTTCTTTTATTCCTCTTTTGCGGAAATAAAACAGCTACAGAATTGTCAATAATCTGCAGCTCTCATGAAATTCTGCAACTGACTTGATAGATTATAGCTAGAGCAACCTAAATGGAGATCATAGCCAGAGAAACCTACACAGCCTACAGAAGAACAAATCAGTAAGGTAGAATGAAAGGTATGTAAATATTAGTCAAATATTAAAAAAACATTGAATTATGATATAAATAGATGATTATTTTTAAACTAATAATTGTTGCCTCCATCATATTACATAATAATTATCTTTGTCATGACACAACATTGGTTTTCACGATTCAATGAATGGATTTTTTTATAATCATGTCCTATCACAAGATATGAATGTCATTAAATCTTGTCATCATTCGAATTCATTCCACTTCATCTGTATATCATCCCACTGATTTCATACCCTATCTCATTTTCTTCACATCATATCCCAATTCCTTCGGCTCTGTTTCATTTTCCTCTGTGGAAAACATCTCGGTTGCTAGCTAAATATCGTCCTTGCTACTGAAACTCCATAGTCCTATCAAAAAGGGAAATTAAGAAGCATCCTCAACGTGGGATTTATTGTGTGTTCTGAGCCAAATGGGACCAAGTTTCTTGAAGCTTATCCATGGGTGAAGCAACAATTGCAGCAGGGATGACGGTTACAGTTCTTTGAGAAGTTTGATGGACATGACAAGGAGGTCACAATGTCATTTGCTTGGGCCTATGATGAGATAGAAGAAAAAATTGGAGATATCAGGTTGCTCTTGAAAAATTCATTTATGGCGGAAGTGACAAGATTACCAAGAATCATGGAAAGTTGGTTTAAAAACCGGAAAATCAAATAAAAATACTGGGAGATCTTCCCTAAAAACCCAGGTATGGACATGTCCATTTTCAAGAAAGGAATTCGAGTAATAGCTTTAAAAATTAAATGGAGAAGTTTGTTATTAATCATTCAGAATTTTATAATCTATGAGGGTAGATTTGGAAATATGTTCTTCTATCATGCTCGATTGATGATGCATTTTATTGATGGCAACAAAATCAATTTCCATATTTCCTGCTCTTTAGTTTAAGAAAAATGGCCGCAATATCCAAAGGAAAATACAGTGTATTGATAGTGCTCTATATCAACACGGGTTAGTAAAAATTTTGATTGAAGCTCATTTGAGGAGTAAAGGGGATAATTGGGAGGATTTTCTGGTTTGAAATCATTTTAAAGAAGCTGAGCAAGATGAACCCAGTTCCAAGATAAGAATAAGCCAATAGAAATTTCCCTTAAACCCTAAACTTCAAAATGAAGATTTACCTGCACAAGAAATACCACAAGATGAGCATACACAAAAAGATTTTGATGATGAAACCACTCTTTCAAGTCTTTTAAAGAGTCTTAGAAATAATAAATTTATCAGTACAAATGAAGGCCCATCAAAAGAAGGAACAGAGAAAGACAAAATTAGCAAGAAGAAGTGTACTCCCAATGCTAAAAAACCATCAAGAAGAAGTGCACGACTTATGAAATCGACCATTAAATAGTCTCCAGGTTTTTTTGATTTAGAAGAACAAGAGAGAGAGAATATCGTCGCCAATTGCAAGTCTAATAAGAAAGATCCCAGAAATTGACCTTGTTCAACAATAATATATGATTATATAGAATCTTTTGAACAAAAAACCCAAGGAAAAGCTATTGATTTATCCTCAAATCAAGAATAAATTCTAAGTGAAGAAGTTCATTTTATCCCTCCAGAAGATCTAGAACTGAAAATGCTCTTAAACGTGACATTTATGAACTAGAAGTGTTAAACAAGTATCTGAAGCATGAACATGAAGCAATGAAGGTGCAAAGTGACATTCAAAGGACTCAAAATGAATAATATTCTCCTACATCTTTGTTGTTAGTATAAGAAAAACAAGTTAAAGGTTAAAAATAAACTTCGCAAGAGTAAAATCAGGGGTTTACAGTGCAGGATTGTAATGAAGAAACTAAGGATGGCAACCATAACCAGAAAATAGAGAATACTAATTTAGATGTTCTTGCTCAAGCCTCGAAGGTAGCTCACTGGCAGAGTGGGTCACAAAATTTTGAAATTTTGTTCATGAGGACATGCAATATCTTATGTGTGGGGGAATGTTGAAGACCAAAATTGTTCCTTTTTTACACCTTCCTTAAACTCCACTCTCTTCTTTTTTGACCATAATAATTCCAATTAAGTGTCAGATTGCAAGATTATTGGAAAAATAGCTATTTAATCACCTTTTATTCATAGTTTCATTGTTTCTTTATTATTTGATTTAATATTTTCATAAGCTACCAAACTGCATCAATTCTACAACTAATAACCGGTGTTGCAGCTTACTTGAAGAATCTACAGGTTCTAAAAATCAGTAGAGGAACGAAACATATGAACAGGTAGCTAGAAACTAGCACAACGATATCCACCTATTCCTCTGATCTGGAAAAGTGATAAGAACGTTGTATGAGCTGGTCAATGTGGAAGTCAACCTAGCAAAACAGACCGAAGACAAATCAGGCGAGTGAGAAGGATCGTGGATCGAAGTTGATATTTTGCCTCATGATTTGTTTCTTCGATAGAAAATCATGAAGAATCGTTATCTCATTTAAGTAATGTTATTTTAAGATGATAGGTTGAGAAGGATAGGCTTAGAAATCTCTAAACAGTTTAACAAAGGAGGTTATAAAACCTGCCTCTCGGTGCGATGACAATGTGACTGGTTTTTTTTTTTAACTATTTGCAATTGACTCATTAAGTTCTTGATTCCATTGTGTTATGCGTATAAATGCATGGTTAATTTCTTTGTTGATCGTGGCATACCTACACTCATGGGAGGGACCCCTAGGAGCTGTAATATTTCATTTTTTATTTAAGTTTTATGTTTCATAGGATTAAGTTATCACAGTGAATATAATTTTGGTTTCTAGAGAAGCATTAGTGATAGTCAATATAGAATTTGCTACAAATTTTATAATAGAATTTATTGTCTAGAGTTTCTATCATAAATCTAATCTCGTTGTGTGAAAGGTGAAGAAAATAATCAAATGAATTTTTTATGCACATGTAAATTGATCATTTGATTTGGAATTTGCAATTAGTTCAAGGTTTGAGTTCTAATAGTGTGAAGAAGATTTTAATTTTGCTGGTGTGATATTTGTTTCTGCAATTTAAGATTAGCTTTCTTTTCTACAAGTGTGAAGATGATTTAGATTTGATTTTTCTATTTACTTATTCACGTCAGTTTGGCTTCATTTTTTTTCATTGTGAAACTTTCCTTTCTTGCAAGAGTTACAATCTTTTTACTTTAAGTGATTCTTAGATAAAACATGTGCATGAAAACATCCTAATTTTATTTGAAAATTACTCACATAGTAAACAATCATAGCACAAATTGTGCACATATACTTCATCAGTTTACAAGTCCTAGTCGATAATTTATGAAGTAATTTAAGCTAAATTAAATTACCAAACAATATGGGTCTTGAATCTTTAGAACTGGTATTTTCTTCCCCTTTGGTTTGCAGTCGTTGCTTGTCTGTATCTAAGGCAGAAAATTTTCTTTTACGTTTGGCTTCCTAGAGCCCCCTACATCATTCAATTGTGATATGGTGTGTTTTCCTAAACCTTTCTTCGCTCCTCTATCCCCTGAGCGAGCGCCATTTGATTTTCTGGAGGAGTTGAAAGTGTTATAACTCGTAAATTTCATGAATATTGATGATTTGGGCTCCTTGCCTTTGCCCGAGACTGCATCCCAAAAGGATGGGGCCTTTGATCCCCCCATGACTTTGTCATGATAGTGATCATAATAGAGAGAACCGGAAAACCCTCTAATCTAAGGGATCAATTTAGTGCTCAAAATTCAAATTGTGCGACAAAGCTCAAAACTTGAACGATTGGATAGATCTTGGTGATTTGAATCCAACACAACTCGTTTCACTCAAAATCGATATCATATGCTCCTGAGATCATGTTCTAATCAATTTGGCAAACAACTAAAAAATTTAAGTTTTGGGTTGTAGGTACACCTAGTTAGCAGTCTGTATGCTGACTGGGAATTTGACTAGGCAAGTGACTCTGTTTATGAGGACCTCTGGCTATATGACACTTGTCTCATTCTTATTGGTTGTATTTGGTGTGATTTCATTGGTTGAGTGATGGTCCAATGAGGGAGAGCCACGTGGGCTAATCGGTGGCTGCTGCGTGGCCTCTCTTATTTGTGTAAAATTTTGGTATGCAGTCAAAGTGCCTCCACATAATTCAAAACCACGACCTTGCAGCACACAACAACAAGCTCGCACCATTGCACCATTTTTTGGTTTGTAACCTCTATTTTCTTAACCGCTATATAAAGTTTCCATATCGCAATTGGGGGAGGGCGTCGGGCTAAGCCCTAGCCCCCGGCCACCCTAGCACCCACAGGACCATAGGTGGAGGGGCAAAGGGACTAGGCCTTGCCCTAGACCATGGCCACTGCACCCAAGGCATATCACCATCGGAGGCAGCGCTCAAGTCCAAAGGTGTAAGAAAAGGGGCCAACCCTGGGGTCACATGGCACCCGATAGCACCAGACGTGCAGAAAAGAGGAGGGGGCTAACCCAAAGGAACATGACATCCACAAGACCGTATGCACAGTGGAGATAAGGGGGCCAGCCCTAGGTCACCGGGACCCAATGCGACCAGGAGTGTGGAAAAACCATAGTTAGGCCCTGGAATCTCGGCCCCCAATGCAGTCGCTTGTGCCAACATGACCAAAATTTTTCGAACTAGGGGCTTAATGGGCAGATTAATGGTCCTACAATTTCACCAGTCGGGCGAGATTGTAGGCCAAATTTGCGCACTGATTCCGGGTTTGGGGTGCTCAAGCCAGATTTGGGTCGAATTGTAGGATGACTAGCCGTAAAATTTGGGAAAAACTTGTAACAGACATAACTTTCTCAATTTTTGACAAAATGAGGTGCAGAAGGAATCCAGATGGGGGTTTTTGAAAGTTATGGATCCATTGGAGACGTCATTTTTGTTATTTCAGCATTGTAAATCCATGTAAACACACTTTTGAGCACTTAATGAAAGAGGCCCTGCATTGGAAGCTGGACCAGGAGATGTAGCCCAGGAGAGGGGTGAACTCCTTTATCATGTTTTGTGTTATGTGTTTAAGATATGGTTATTTGTCTCTGTTTAGCTGTCAAATTTGGTTAAAAATCTCTTTCTTATGTGTTTAGTAACTAGATCCATTACCCAAAACACATAATTTCACTTGCAATTTGTATATCACCTCAGTTTTCAATTACATATCATTTTGGTATCAGAGCATCAAGTTATTGTGAAGGTTTGATTTGTTTGCAAGTGCTTTTCTAATTCTTACAAGGTTTAAGCTTAAAAGAGGAGAAGAACTTGTGGAGCCAAGATTTAAAATTGCTTCAAGGAGAAAAAACACACCTCAAGCTCCAATAGTCATGGCACATGAAGAAGATCTAGAAGGGATGTTTGAAGATGAAAGAAGTTTCAGAAAAAACATTCTTTGATATGTCTGAAATAGTTAAGGTTCTTTATGAAGAGAGAAATGCAAGGTTGTATGGAAAGATCTCAAAACCTCCAAAAAGGAGATGGAGTAAAAGGATACAAGCCTCCAAAATGGAATGGAGGGAATGGTGACAAACCACCACCTTCACCTCCATCATCCTCATCCTCATTTTCTTCTACTTCTTCTACCCTTTCACCAAAACAAACACCTCCAAATTCTCCAAAAGGACATGGTAAAACTCCTTTGCTAAAGCTTGATATTAAGTTCGAATTTCCTATGTACAATGGGGAGGTAGATGTTGATAAATTAGATAATTGGATTCGTCAGATTGAAGTGTATTACATGATACAAAGAATCAAGGATGATGATACCAATATTCAACTTGCTTCTCTTAGATTGGAAGGTGCGACACTTATTTGGTGGGAAGCCAAAACTCAAGAGGAATGATTTTGTTGTTTCAACAAGAAGGCATTTTTATCCATTAGCATACATGCATAAATCTATCATGGATTGGAAAAACTTTAGGCAAGCTAAGGGGCAAAATGTGCAATCTTATGCTCAAGAATTTAGGAAAAGAGCTTTGATTTTGAGTATAGATATGTCCAAGAAATATACTTTGCTCAAATACATTGGAGGATTACATAGCTTCTTGATACATACCATTCTCATGTTTAACCCTACAAAACTAGATGAATTTTGTGTACATGCAACTCATTTAGAGGCAAGAGGGAAAAATGTTTCTGAAGAAACTAGTGAGAATTCATTCAAGTATGGGAAAAAAAGAAAAGGGAAATTTAAAGGAAAGGATAAGAAAAATGTTGCAATTAAGAAAGAAGGAGAAAAGATAACAGGTAAACATTGTTCTAAAGAAGGCCATGATGAAGACCACTGTTGGAAACTTCATCCTGAGATGAGACCCCAAAAGTTTAATAACAAGGAGAAAGAAAACATTGTTGCAATTACACAACAAGATTTAGGTTCTGATTCTGGGGATGAAACAAAGATCACAACCATGGGTTCGAAAGGTAAGGACATTTCAAGTACTATTTCTTCAATTTGTCTCAATGATACTCAATATGAAAAAACAAGAATAGATTTTTTCCATGTTAGAATCATTTCAAAACATACCAAGATAGATACATTGTTTGATAGTGGTTCACAAGAAAATATTATCTCAGAAGACAATGTCAAGAAGTTGAATTTAGAAACCATTCCTCATCCTAAACCTTATCCTTTAGGTTGGGTATGTGAGAATACAAAATTGTAGGTGACAAGGAAATGCATACTTAGATTTTCAATCACTACAAACTTTCTTGATGAGGTTGAACTTGATGTAGTTTCGCTTTATATATGTGGTATTGTTTTGGGAAGTCCATATCTTTATGATAGGAGAGTTACTTTTCATCTCCATGAGAATAAATATAATTTGTTCAAGAATGGGATTGAGAATATTGTTAGAGCACATAACAAGAAATTGAGTTCATCTCTTGTGAATGCTAGACAAATGAAGAGGATTATTAATGCTAGTCATAATTTTTCATTGTTAATGTTCAAGCAAAAAGATGTTGAGGAACCTAAAGGCTTTCAAGGATATGAATCAAGTTTGAAATTTGATTTCATTGAGGTTTCTAATTCATGTGATAAGATGTTTTAGGAGTCTAACAAGTTTCCTTCTAAAAGAGGTAAACAAAATGTAGTGCAATTGCAATAAGATGCTTCGTTGTTGAACATTGGTGTGAACAAGATGCCAATGATAAAGCATGCAGAGGTCAAAAATAAAATGCGAATGATATTTGAAAAAGAGAACATTGATCCCAAAACATCTTCTTGTGGGTTTCATTATGTTTTGGCTTTGAAGAGGGATAGTGAATGGCAATGGCAATCACATTTGGTAAAGAGTCGATCCAAGTGCAAGGCTAGACATGCTAAGCATTGTTATGGTGACAATGTTCAAGGTGAAGTGAAATTGAAATTCAATCAATTTCAATTGATTGAAGGTCGTAGGGAGAATGTTCAGATTTCTTTACTAGAAGTTTTCTCATCTAAACATCTTGAATAATTGTTGCAAGGTCCTATCTTTGACAAAAAGACAAAGACTTCAAAAGTGAAGTACCTTCATGAAAATCTCAAAGTGACAAATCCAAGAAAAGCTAAGTGGATTAAGACTGGAATGGTGAGGGAACTATACCCTCATTTAATTGTTGACTGAAAATGAACTTTGGAGGTCCAAAAGATTCCAATGGGGTGGAGTGATATAGGGGATCAATTTAGTGCTCAAAACTCAAAGTATGTGATAGAGCTTGAAACCTGAATAATTGGATAGATCTCAGCGATCTAAATCCAATGCAACTCATTTCACTCAAAATCGATATCATATGATCCTGATATCTCATTTTCATTGATTTGGAAAACAGCTAAAATTTTTAAGTTTTAGGTTGCAAGTACACCAGTCAGCGATCCATACACTAATTAGGCATTTAACTGGGCAAGTGAATGTGTTTATGAGGACCTATTGCTTGATGACACTTGTATCATTCTTATTGGTTGTGCTTTGTGTGATTTCATTGGTTGAGTATTGGACCAATGAGGGAGAGCCATGTGGTCCAATCAATGGTTTCCACGTGGCCTCCTCTTATTTGTGTAAAATGTTGGTATGAGGCCAAACTGCCTCCATAGGATTCGAAACCGCGACTTAGTAATACACAACAACAGACCCGCACCATTGCTCCATTGTTTGGTTCTTAACCTCTATTTTCTTAACCACTATATGAAGTTTCCATAACACAATTGGGGGAGGGGGTCGGGCTAAGCCCTAGCTCCTAGCCACCCCAGTGTCTACGAGATCGCAGGTGGAGGGACCAAGGGGCTAGTCCTTAGCCCAACCCACAACCACAGTACCCAAGGCATATCACCATCGGAGTTAGTGCTCAAGTCTGGAGGCATAAGAAAAGGGGCTAGACCCAGGTCACTGAGACTTAATGTGACCAAGACCGCAACAAAACCAAAGGGCACGGAGTTAGGCCCTGGAATCTCGACCCCCAATGCAGTCGCATGTGCCAACGTGACTGAAATTTTCGGAACCAGGGGCTTAATGGGGGATTAACAGTCCTGCAATTTCACCCATTGGGTGGGATTATAGGCCAAATTTGTGCGTCAGTTATGGGTTTGG
The DNA here is from genome assembly GCA_000404065.3 of Pinus taeda. Classification (NCBI taxonomy): domain Eukaryota; kingdom Viridiplantae; phylum Streptophyta; class Pinopsida; order Pinales; family Pinaceae; genus Pinus; species Pinus taeda. Next base: position 353,515 of record APFE031302285.1, read on the forward strand.
GGTGCTCAAGCCAGATTTGGGTCGAATTGTAAGATGACTAGCCATAGAATTTGGGAAAAACTTGTAACAAGCATAACTTTCTCAAATTTTGGCCAAATGAAGTGGAGAAGGAACCCAGATGGGGGTTTTTGACAGTTTTGGATCCATTGGAGACATCAACTTTTTTTTCATCATTTAAATCCATGTAAACACACTTTTGAGCAATTAATGAAAGAGGCGCTGCATGGGAAGCTGGACCACGAGATGTAGCCTAGGAGAGGGGTGAATTCCTTTATCAGTTTTGTGTTATGTGTTTTAGATATGGTTATTTTTCTTTGTTTGGATGTAGAATTTGGTTAAAAATCACTTGTTTATGTGTTTAGTAACTTGATCCATTACCCAAAACATATCAATTTCACTTGCAATTTGTATATCACCTTCAATTTTCTATTACATATCACCCTAGCAGAGTTGCCTCAACTGTAACAACCAAATATGGTCATTGTTTTTATTACATGTGATTATTTATTTTGGACAACTACACTTCATTGATTTATCATAAATATTATTTTGGACTTGAATTATATTAGCAACATGATCTATTCTTTTTAAAGAAAAAAATGATTATTGTCTAACATACCTATTTTTATACGTAATGTTGCTCTCATTCATGTGTTGAAAAACAAAAGAAATGAATGGACTGGCCTTTCAAGTTAGGCATTGTTCTTGTTGTTTTTTTCATGTTACATATTTTTTAATTTCCAAAATGTATATTGTTTATAACAACTTAGTCACATTGAGATAGCGACTATGTCACTATATAGATTTTGTCAAATAAGGTAATCATGATTCTTCATTTTTAAGTACATGTAAATGATATTGGTTTACAACTATAATCTATATGAAACCCTTTAATTGTGATTCTTTTTCTTTTTTTCCCTAAAAAAAACTCTTTATATTCATCAAAATTGAATATACATAATGTTGTCGGGGAGGAAGAAGACCCGGTTCTATGGTTTAACAAAGGAAGTGATAGAGGTAAACAGGTAACCATGGAAGCGCAGGGAGGAGGTAGCTCCACTCCCTCCTACAGTAATGTAGTTTCAAACAGAGGAAGGGCAAGGAAAAAGAACAAGCCTCCACACTCCTCAGAGGACGTGACAAAAAATATTAAAACCCAGAAGGTTGAAGGCAGCAACACCCATGCAGAGCAAGGGACCCACGAGGAAGACCGACAGGAGGAGAAAGTACAAGACAAAGGTCAAGGAACAAAGAATAGAACCAAGATGGGGCCCTGTAAACCTAAGACCAATACTAAACCATGGGTAATATTGAATGATCTAGCTCTACAAGAGTACAGGGATCATATGGCAAACTATGTTATAATATGCAAGTTTATGGGAATCTGACTGACAAAGAAAGTGTTGTACACTTGGATAAAATACAACTAGAAACCAAAAGGGGAGCTAAATATACATCTTGTATCCAAAGGTTTCTTCACAGTGGTGTTCACGAACATGGAGGACAGAGATAGGATTTTGAAGGAGGACCATACTTCTATGCGGCAGCTGGTCTATATATGCAGCCATGGACGATGAACTTTGTGCCGGAGCGAGAACATTCACATCAGTACTGGTATGGATTAGACTCTACTCCTTACCTCTAGATTATTGGATGCCAGAGTCTTTAAAAGCTATAGGCAATAAATTAGGTCGTTTTTTAAAGATTTCATAGGCAACACTACGAGGTAAGTATACCTCCTATGCTTGTATATGTGTGGAGATAGACCTATCAGGAGCTCCTCCAGATGAGGTTATTCTAGAATTCTATGATGACGAATGGGTTCAGACAGTTGACTATGATCATATCTTGTTCATATGTCGCAAATTTCATGACCATGGACACCTATTCAGAGATTGTCCTCTTAATAAAAGGGAGGAACATATAAGCACCAGTAAAGAAAAAGACGATACAGATTTTACTAAAGTGGGAGGAAAAGGGAAAGGAGGGGGAAGGAAGATATAAAAGAATCCCAATGATAATAAAACAATAAGTCACAATAGATTTGAGATCTTAGAAGAAAGAGAAGAAGATAAGGGCAATCAAAGGAAAACAGAGAATCGGGCAGAAAGGGGGAAAGGACAAGAGACCAACATGGAGTTCACACAAGAACAGAATGAACACACAACAAACCCATTGAGAACCATGGAAACAGAAAAAGACCATGAAATGACTCAAAGTGAAAGTGGTATAGAGGACCAAGACTTACAGGAGATCCTGGAAAGGGAGAAACTAGAGCTAGAAAAGTTTCTAGAACAAGGAGAAAACCTGGGAATAAACTCCATACCACAGGAGGAAGTAGACAAGGTACAATAGATATTCCTTAACAAGTCACACCAAAAAGCTGTAGGAGTCAAAAGAGGACATGACAACCAGGAAAACAAAGAGGCTTCCTCAATAGGATTAATAGTGGGAAAATTGGCAAAAAACCCAGGCAGGAAGAGAGGAAGAAAGAGATAGAAAGAATTGTTGTTAGAGTGTGGCATACTCATGATTGACTCGGGAAGGATGAAAGACCTTTCCAGTTACTCCTTCAAACCTCACCTCAATGAAGATCACAACTTGGAACATTAGAGGACTAGGGAGTAGAAGAAAACAGAGGAATCTAATCAATACGATCAAAGAGGAAAAACCTGATATAGTGTTTATACAGGAAACAAAATGCTCAATGGAGAAGGTCAGAGAAAAACATAGCAAATGGCTAAATAGATATGAATATCTTGAGGTCAAGTCAAATAAATCTGCTCGAGACATTCTCACTCTATGGGATCCTCAAAAATTTGGTATGCTTGAGGCGGAGGTGTCCAGATACCACCTCTCCTTGATTATCCAACCTGTAGGTGACAGGTAGTGTTACATGATCACCAATGTCTATGGTCCTCAACCAGTGGAGGACAAAATTTGGCTCCTTACTACACTAGAAGATATGAAAAAGAGATACCAAGCTTTACCCTAGATTTTAGGGGGAGATTTTAACATGATAAAATCACTCACGAAGAAGAAAGGAGGAACTAGAACACTTGGTAGGGATTTAGTTGCCTTCCAGAACTTTCTCACCAATATGAAACTAGTCGATATGGACATTAGCAATGGCATTTTCACTTGGAATAACAAAAGAGGTGGCTCTACCCAAGTAGCCTCATAATTAGACAGATTTATTATCTTAGAAGAACTTCTACTCATGGGGAGTGGCTTGACAATGTTCATCCTTCCTTTTGGAGGTTCAGACCATTGGCCCATCTAGTTGGAAGCTTATCTAGAAAGAAGAGCTACACTTGCAAGGTACAAAGATGTTCCTTCTACATCACAGGCTCAAACACATTAAAGGCAGACTAAAAGAGTGGAATAAAAATGAATTTGGTAACATCTTCAAAGCTATAGGAGAAGTGGAAAAGAAATTGAAGGAAATAAATCAAATTTTTATCATAGAAGGCTACACAAAGGAAAGGAAAGAGATAGCAAATTCACTTTAGCATGAATGGGAAAACAGATATCTACAAGAGGAAATATTCTGGAGACAGAAATCCAGAGTCCAATGGATTAAGGAAGGGGAGCGAAACACCAAATTATTTCACAGATCCACCATAGCTCACAGAAACAACAACAGAATTGTGAAACTTACTGATCATCATGGTGTAGAAAGAAACACTCATGAAGAGATGGAAGAGGTTCTAGTTTAGCATTTTCAGAGAATTATTGAGGAAACTATAGCAGATAGATCATAGTTTACTAAAAAATTTACACAATACATTCCTAAACTCTTCTCCAGAGAAGACAATTACAATCTCAACAGACTAGTGACAGAGGAAGAGATTGAGGAAGTCATCACAGAGATGCACAATGGGAAAGCTCCAGGCCCAGATGGCTTCAATGTGGAATTTTTCAAGACATGCTGGAGGATTGTAAAGCATGATATTCTGGAGGTAGTAAAAGATTCACGCAAATCTAAAAAAGTATTGAGGGTGCTCAATGAATCTTTCATAGCCTTAATCCCCAAACAGGAAAAGGTCACCTCTCCTGACAGATTTAGACCTATAGCATTATGCAATGTGGTGTACAAAATAATATCCAAAGTAATTGCCAACAGACTCAAACCTCTCCTCCCCACCCTGGTGTCTAAGGAGCAAACGGGCTATGTGGAAAGGAGATAAATTTTGGATAACATAAGAGCAGTACTAAAAGCATATGGCTATGACTATAATTGGATTGAGTGGGTCATGGCTCTTGTTACCACTGCTAGTTGTTCAATTCTTCTCAATGGCTCTCCCTCAAAAACCTTCAAACCTACAAGAGGTATCAGGCAAGGTGATCCTCTTTCCCCTTTCCTTTTCATCTTAATGATGGAAGGCTTAGGTAAAGCAATCAGAACTACTAAGGAGGAAGGAAGAATTCAAGGTCTGAGACTCACTCAAGGAGGGGACACAATGACACATTAGCAATTTGTGGATGACACTATGCTTCAAGGCACACCTACAGTCAAGGAAGCCAAAGCATTCAAGCTAATTTTGCATGAGTTTTCTATGGCAGCAGGTATTGAGGTAAGTCTTACTAAATCAAAGATTTTCTTTTTCAATATTGATATTTTGATTCAAACAAATCTATCTAGAATTTTGGGCTTTCAAAGAGACTCATTGCCCTCGAAGTATCTAGGAGTTCCCCTAACTAATAAACCATTGCACAAGGACATCTGGGAGCTTGTTTTAAATAAATTGAAAGAAAAAATCAGTAGGTGGACAAACAGAGCCCTAAATCTAGCAGGAAGGCTGATTCTCACTAAGGCTATCCTCAAAACCATCCCTATCTATATGCAATCAGCCATTCTGGCACCAACTGGGGTCAGTATTCAAATAAGAAACATTCAAAGAGACTTTCTCTGGGGGAAAGATGAAGAAAAGAAGAATGGGCCCTGGTGGCGTGGGAAAGGGTATGCAAACCTAAATCCCATGGAGGCCTGGGTCTACATGACCAAGAAATTCTAAACAGAGTTCTGGGAGCTAAAGTTTGGTGGAGATGGCTAAAGGAAATACAATCCCCCTGAGAAAAAATATGGAAGAAAAAGTATGCAATGAATTGGCAGGACACGAACCTCATAAGAATGATAGGAAAAGTAAAAGGTTCTCAAGTTTGGAATAGGGCATGGGAGAACAGAGCCCTAGTTCAAAAACATAGTTTCTGGGAGATTAGAAATGGAAATTTGGCTTGGTTCTGGGAGGACAATTAGCAGCAGGAGGGTAATCTCAGTAGTGAGGATTTAGCTAGTATCCAAACATATACCATCAGCAAAGGATTAAGGAGGGTTAGTGACTTTTGGGATCAATCAGGGAACAATGGAAAATGGAGAATTTGGAAACTTCCAGTTTACAATGAGATGAGCATGTTGAATACTCAAGCTACAACCCTCAAAGGTCTTTTGGAAAAAAGGAAAATCTTAATCTCAACCTCAAATGATCAATTAAAATGGGGAAAGAACAAGGCAGGTCTCTTCACCCTTAAAGAGGCCAAAAGAATAACCACAGGGCTTAACCTTCCAAGCACTGACAAGACTTGGAAAGAACTCTGGGATAACCCTCATTGGATGAAGGTCAAACTATTCAAGTGGCTGGTTCATTAGGGCAAGATTCTGACATGGGATAATCTAAGAAAAAGAGGCTTTGTTGGCCCCTCAAGATGTCACATGTGTGGACAATAGGAAGAAACCACCCTCAACAGATGCTCCTACACTGCCACACTATGGAACTGGGTTGGAGATGTCTCCGAGCAAACAGACAGGCACGAAGATGACATCATTGCTACGCTGAAAAACTAGTGGAAAAATTTTTTAGATAATGATACAATAAACTCAGCCTGGGCGTTGACTGCAGGGTTCTTAATCTGGAATGTATGGAAAGAGTGCAACAATAGGATTTTCAAAGACAAAATGGGCCCGGTGAGTAGCATCCTAAAGCTAATCCTCAAGCAACTCAAGGAGACTGTCCACATCTTGGGGGGTGTTTCTACTGGAAAACCCATAGGAAACAGAGAGGCCAGAATCTTGGAAAAGTTGGAGCTTCAGGTTCATCTCCCCAAGTGTCCTCTGTAGATCAATAAGAATACCTCAGAAGGTAAGTCTTTCTGGAAACCCCCTTCTCAAGGTTTTTTAAAATTAACACAGATGGAGCCTCAAAAGGAAATCCTAGAGAAGCAGGTTATGGATGGGTCATGAGAGATGAGGAGGGAAACATACAGGTCATTTTCTACAGTTATCTAGGGAAGGAAACCAACAATATGGCTAAGCTCATGGCAATGGAGCTATGCTTGGAAATATTGCTCAAACACAACATTCATAATGTCATCATTAAGGCTGACTCGGAGTTGTAATTAATCGGTCAAGTGGATAAGTGCAGGAGCAACACCAGAGAAAATCTCAGGTCACTGGCTGCTTCTACAAGTCTACCAAATAATCCAATCACACCTAAGAATTCTAAGAACTCTTAGGTTTGTGCATGTTCATATGGAAGCCAACAAAGTGGCAGATTGGCTTTCCAATGAGGGGGTTAAAAGCAAGTTTACCGACATGTGCTGCTGGTGGGAGGAGGTAATGGATGACAAAATGAGAGATGAATGCTCAGCGCGGGCCCTCAGCAATAGACAGCAATATCAGAATAAGCAACGAGACAATATTTCACTTCATGTCAATGAAGCATAAGTATTTCTTAGAGGCTGAGCACTGTAAGTTCTCACAGGAATCCTGGACAAAGTCAGTCATCGGGCCAGAGGGTTTCTCCTCAAAGGGAAAAAACTATGAGAAAATGGGCTACCGTGAAGAAGGACATTCCATGCACGAGGTGACCCTTCCAAGCATGTCATCCTCACGTAACACTTTGGAGGACAGAGGATCAGGGAACTGGAATCAAAAACTGCTCAAGAGAAACCACTCGCATCGGGCGCCCCTTGACCCAGAAGCAGTTTCCCAGATGGTAAGCGATGCCACTTAGCAAGCGACTAATGGCGAGGGAAGAAGAGAGAATACTGCCCTCATCGCGCAGTATTCCTCGGGCTTATCGGTGGTGCGATGTTGATAGTGGCCGTTAGATCTGGAGGGGGGAGATCAACGACCACAGTTTGTCATGCAATTTTGTGGGTCCGGAAGGTCAAAACTGCTTGTGGATTACCACCTTCATCGGACGCCCTCAAAACAAAATATGGTTTACATGGAAAGCCAGCGATGCCACTCAGTGAGTAGCATGTGGCAGGGGGCGGGAAAGGAATACCACCCTCATCGCACGGTATTTATCGTGCTTTTAAGCCACGTGATATGGATACTAGCTGTAGGATCAGAGTGAGAAGATCGATGGCCAGTGTTGGTCAAGAAGTTTAGGGGTTTTCTGCGGGCTACTGCTCCGCACGTTTTGGTTTTAGTCCACCGGATCAAAAGGAGACAGATCAATGGTGGCTAACTTTTGGGTCCATGTGCATGCTTAAGGTTCTAGGGTTGTCTTGGCCTTGGTTTTAGTTTGCCTATGGGCGGGTTTTTTCGAGCATGTTGTATATTTTTCCCTCTTCCTTTGTGGGGGTTTGTGCCTCTGTGCACTTGTTGTAACCTTTGTAATTTATTTTCTTATCTAAGTCAATAGAAGGACCGTCTCTTGCTTAAGCAAAAATATATATGTATATATATGT
>APFE031302285.1:369563-395789 GCA_000404065.3 Pinus taeda
TAAGGAAGAAGATAATGAATGTAAATTTAATAATGATGGAGGAGTTGAAAGTGAAATAGACCTTGCTTATGAATTTGATAGTATGATCTGAACTTAAACATGAACGCAACAAATTACACATATAATCAGAAATACAAAAATGCAGCAGAAATAACACTTCATTTCATTAATATCATAATATTGAAATACGCTTACAAACGAAATGGAAATAAACTAGATCAGGTGATGGTAGCTTATCTCTGAGAAGAGATGTGGCGGCTACATGCCTCTGAACTGTGTTACAATGAGGATCAAAGGCCTATTTATTATTGAGAAACAATGGAAAACCCTAAACATCCAAAAACCTAACCCTAGGAGTTGAAGCACCAAAATTATGGGCCCTGTTTGGGTAAATTCGTACATCAACTTCCTCGGGTCGTAAATTTGGCATACGATCTCCATTTGGCTATCATAATACCTTTTTTCAAAGTTTCCAAAGAGTAGGCCGAAAAAAATAAGCATGTTGATTTAGGATATTTTCGATCTCTCCGTTTTCCCTAAAAATGTCGTTTAGGGCCTCAAAACGGCTCCGAAAGTTCAGGACCCAAAAGACTGCCAAAAATAGTAAATTGTGCTACAATTAAGAAAACCAAATAACTGGAAGAGATAGTGTTGGGGGTCCAAGTGGAATAGGTGGGTGGCCACCAATCTCCACCTAGATCATTCCTCCCCCCTTAGGAAGCAATGGTCCCCATTACGTTGAGTGCCTCCGTGAGATGGGGAAACTTCTGCGAAACTTGGTCCTTGGTGAGCCACTTGCCTTGGTGAAGGAGTTGGCCAGCTTTAGCAACCCGATATAGTTGGATCTTCCACTGGCGAGTGTTCTTGATATGCGTGTCCATGATCTGATCAGTTGTGGCATTTTCCATGTAGTCTGGGTTTAGCTCTGTTGGTGTGAGTTGTTCTGCAACGTCGGATGTGTCAAGCAATGGTGGAAAGTATGGTCGAAGGTGGTCTACATTGAACACTGGGTACAGACCAAGGAACGTTGGAATGCTAAGCTCGAAGGCATTGTCCCCTATAGCCTTGTTGATGGTGTATGGCCCATATCGGAGCGGGCAAAGCTTGTAATGGGGTCTAGCAAGGCACTCCTGCAAATATAGCCAAACATTGTCGCCCACGTGGAACTTGTGTGAACCTAATGTTGATCATGGCATTTCTTCTACTTAGCATTAGCTTTTTCCAATATATTATAGATCTACTGGTGGATGTGTTGAATGTTCTCAATGAAGTTGTTAGCCCTGTTGGCTTCGGACTGGGCATGAGTCGAATCTGCCTGAGTAGCTACAAATGGTATGGCCACATCAATGGGACATAATGGTTGAAATCCCTACCCTACCTGAAAGGGGCTATGGCCCATTGAGTTGTGGAGAGCTCTATTGTAGTTGTGCTAGACATAGGGGAAGATTTCATCCCATGTGCATGGATGCTTCGGGTTGTACATGTGTAGAATGTGTACGATCACCATGCTAATGACTTTTGTTTGGCCATCAGTTTGGGGATGGAGAGTCGTGGACTTAGTGAGTTTGGTATCCAACATCGACCAGAGACTTGACCAAAAAGAACTTAGGAATCTGTTGTCCAAATCAGAGACAATAGATTGTGGGATCCCAAAGTGTACTCACACTCACATAAAGAAGATCTTAGCAGTGGCCTCTATTGTGATACTCTTCTTGCAAGCTACCAAAATGGACATCTTAGAGAATCTGTCGACGACCACAAAAATGCAGTCATTTTCATGCTTAATAGAATGAAGGCTCGACATGTAATCCATGGAGATAGATTCCCAAGGTCAACTAGCAGTAGGCAGAGGATTACATATGCCTTGCTTCTCGATGGTTGGTTTGGAAATGATGCAGGTAGTGTAGGATTTACTGTACCTCCCAACATCCTAATGAAGGCTCGGCCAATAAAAATACTTCTACAATATTGCCACTATTTTCTCTACTCTGAACTATCCAGTGAATCGATTGTAGTGTGCCTCCCAAATCATCTTGGCACGCTCGCTTGAAGGAACACATGTGTCCCAGGTGCCTAACAGTGCATCCTAGAGGTGAAAATTTTGAACTTGCTTACCTTCCAAGAGTGTCTGGTATGTGTTGTCGAATTCTGGATCACTATCGTAAAGATGTGGCCACCCCGAAGTCTCTTGCCCACAAGAGTCGAGCATAGTGATCAGCACCATGACTAGTGGTCAGCTGAGAAAGTCTGAAACATTATTGGCGAAGCCCTTCTTGTACTTAATGTTCAATTTGAATTGTTGCAGGTGTGTGGACCATTTATGATGGTGATCTTTCTGCAACTTCTGTTGTGTCTGTATGAACTGCAGGGGTCGGTGGTCTGTGTGGATGACTGTTTCCTTTCCATAATGTAATGCTTCCATTGACGACAGGCCTGCACAATGAAATACATTTCTTTGTCATAAGTGGGATGATTTTGGACTGTGTCTGAAAGTGTCTTACTGTAGTAAGCCATTGGATGCCCTTGTTGAGTAAGAATTACACCAATAACATAATCAGAGGTGTTTGTATCAATAACAAATGGTTGTTGCAGGTTTGGTAATGTGATCACTGGTGCAAAGCAGAGGCGATTCTTCAACTAGGAGAATGCCCGTTGTTGGGTTTTGAGACAAAAAAAATTTCTTTCGCTCCGCCCTTGGTGACTTGACTTAAAGGCCAAGTGATATGAGAGAACCCCAACAGAAACCTGTGGTAGAAATTGGCAAGACCCAGAAATTTTTGGATCTCTGTTAGAGTGGTTGGGGTTGGCTAGTATCGAATGACTTGTATCTTGGTTGGGTCCGCATGCACACCTTGCTTATCAATGATTTACCCCATATATTGAACATGGGATATGCCAAAAGTACATTTCTCCAAATTGGCACACAACTTGTGTTGTCATAGGGTTTGAAGGACCTATCGAATATGGCAGAGGTTCTCTTCCAAACTCTCGTTGAAGATCAAAATGTCATCTAAATACACCACCACAAATGCATTGTTGAAGGGTCGCAAGATTTTGTCCATCAATCTCATGAAGGTTGTGGGGGCATTCGTAAACCTGAAAGTCATGACCAACCATTCGAAAAGGCCCTCGTTAGATTTGAAGGAAGTCTTCCACTCATCGTAGGGTTCAATAGGCACTTGGTGATAAGCGAAATTCAAGTCAATCTTGCTGAAATATTTGGCCCCCTTGAGCTAGTCCAAAAGGTCATGAATCTATGGGATTGGGTACCTATTCCAAATAGTGATCTTGTTCAGTGCTCGATAGTCAATACAGAGTTTCCAAGTCCCATCCTTCTTATGTATCAATACAATCCAGCTCCCACAGAGTGATGACCTTGGATTAATGTGCCATTTCTGCAGCAGCTCCTGAATCTGCCTCTTGATCTCATCTTTCTCCATAACAAAGCACCGATAGATCGGTCCATTGGGTAGCGCACCCAGGGTCATGTCGATGGAGTGCTTGACCTGTCAGTGTAGAGGCACCCCTGTAGGTGAGGTGAAAATGTCCCTGCATTCCTCCAGGACATTGTCCATTTGTTGTTGTTGTGTGGAGGAGCCATGTGTGGAAGTCATGGCCACAACGTTCTTCTCACCCTAAGGGCAAATCATAAGGAAAACAATTTTCTTGGTCTGGGAAATGATCTTACTGCATTTTTTTGCAATGATTAAAGAGATGGTAGTAGGTGAGGCTACCTCCAGTATCCTGAACAACTTATTGCCCAATGTAATAATCACAAAGTAAGGTCTAGACTCATATACAACATGTCGCTTCCACAAGTATGGTTTTCCTAATAATACATCACAAACTTCAAGCGGAGAAACATTACACAGTACCTCATCCGTGAAGGGTTTCATGTTGCAGGCAAGGCAGCACTATTGGCTGATATGGAGATCCCATCCATGGTGAATCCACCCAATGGTGTACGAGTGTGGATGCATTGTATTCGATAGGCCCAACCACTTCATGACATCTACTGAAATTAGATTCTTTTGGCTCCCAATGTTGACAATGAACTGCAGCGGAGAACCCTTCACCCACATCTATGAGTGGAAGAGGTGTTCCCCCTCCTCTGAATCTTCAGGCTCATTCTTCTAGATCTTGGTGGTGGCCATGGTGGCACTAATATCTGCATCAATGATATACTTTCCTTTGTAATTCCCCTTGTTGGGTTCTCACTCAGAGTCAGAACATGCGTCTGATTTAGAAGCCTTCAACTCGACCACCAATGACTGTTTGGCCTGAAACTCACTTGTGTTGTGAGTGAGCTCTTATGGAACTCACACCATTTTCCCGTGTCCTTCTTTGTCTTCGTGGTGCTTTTCTTTGCTTACAAATTTGGCGGGTTGCCCTGGGTCATCCTATCTTGGCTTTCTTTGTGGTTTCGGGGTGCCTTTTCCTTGCTTCGGAATCGCAGATCCAAATTCTCACTTCCTCTATTTAAACTTCTACTCAATCTTGACAGCATATCAGTATGTTGTGCCGAGCGAGGACATGTCCAGCAACTCCATCTCATCCTGGATGTACCTTGTAGACAACCATGGTACTTGAGTACCAAATTCTACTCACAATCCTTGATACCCAACTTCTTGCAGAGGGTATGGAAAACATTTGTGAACTATGACACGTCTTGGTTTCTTCCCTGTTGTAGTGTGGTCCACTTTATGTATTTATCCTCATAGCTCCTGATAGGGTAATATTGTTCCTTAATGGCATCTCGGAAAGAATCCCAAGTTTGTGCGGCTAAAAACAGTGAGGATTCCCTCTCATCCTTTTGTTCACAATAGCATATTTGAAAAGTGCAAAAGTAATATTTTCCTGATATGAAAAGTCATGAACTAAAAAATATCATTCCAACATATTCGACCATTTATCTACAATATCTACATCTATCTGGCCCTCAAATACAAGAATATCAAGGTTAACTTGTACCTTAAAAGGAGTGGCGCCTCCAGAGTGGTTTTTGGATGAAGATGTGTCACTTGTGGGTAGTTGTAGAAGGATCTGGGACAAGTTATCCATCATTGCGTTCCTCTGTCACTTGAGGGATTCCTCAAACAATATTTTGAAAGGATCTCCTACCCCCTCATCATTCTTTTCTTCTGCCATGGGAGGTCGTCGAGTTTGTGAGGCTGGTCTTGTAAAGGTTCAACCAGATCGAGCCCTAACTCCTTATACCCTAACCTCGTTGGGGACATGCAAAGAAATAAAGAGAAAGAGAAGACTGCTCTAATACCACTGATCCAAACTTAAACAATAACACAACGAATTACACATATAACCATAAATACAAAAATGCAACATAAATAACACTTCATTTCATTAATATCATAATACTGAAATATGCTTACAAACATAATGGAAATAAACTAGCTTGGGCGATCGTATCTTATCTCTTAGAAGAGATGTGGCAGCTACATGCCTCTTAATTGTGTTACAATGACACTCAAATGCCTATTTATTATTGAGAAACAATGGAAAACTATAAACATCCAAAAACCTAACCCTAGGAGATGAAGCACCAAAATTGTGGGCCCCATTTGGGTAAATTGGTACATCAACTTCCTACGGTCGTAACTTTGGCATATGATCTTCGTTTGGCTATCATAATACCTCATTTTGAAGATCTCGAAGAGGAGGACAAAAAAATTCTATAAAGTCATATTGGGACATTCTTAGTCTCTCTGTTTTCCCTAAAAACATCATTTAGGGCCTCAAAACGACTTCTAAAGTTCAGAACCCAAAAAATTACCAAAAATAGTAAATTGTGCTACAATTAAGGAAACTGAAAACCTGGAAGAGACAGTGTTGGGGGTCCAAGTGGAATAGGTGGATGGCCACCAATATTGACCTAGATCGTTCCTCCCCCCTTAGGAAGCAATGGTCCCCATTGCATTGAGTGCCTCCCCGAGATGGTGAAACTTCTACTAAACTTGGTCCCTGGTAAGCCACTTGCCTTGGTGAAGGAGATGGCCAGCTTTGACAACCTGATATAGTTGGATCTTCTACTAGCACGTGTTCTTGATCTGTGCATCCATGATCCGAACAGTTGTGGCATGTTCCATGCATTCTGGGTTTAGTTATGTTGGTGTGAGTTGTTCTCCAACATCGGATGTGCCAAGCAATGGTGGAAAGTATGGCCAAAGGCAGTCTACATTGAACACTGGGTGCAAATAAAGGAATACTGGAATTCTAAGCTTGAAGGCATTGTCCCCTACAGCCTTGGTGATGGTGTATGGCATGTTATCCCCCACAATATCCCTGGTTGAGAGGAATCAATGGAGGTAACCACAGACCAAGATTTCAGTTTAGTAGCTAGCCCTACCAAACAAGAGAGGGATATCTCTATGAGATCACAACCAAAGAATTGACTAGAATATAAAAGTATTTTAGGCTAGATATGCTAGTCTTAGATAGGTTTTGAAAATTTAGGGTTTTGATGCTGGATAAGGGATGAAAACTAGGTAATTAGGTCAAAGAACCAAAAGGGTGAGAATACCAAAGATATAAAGGAGAAAGGTAGAAATAGTTTTGTGATGGCTTAGGGTTGTCAGTGTACTGTAGTGTTCATAAGAAACAAGAGGTATTAATGAGCATATATATCATGAATTCATTAAGCAAGGAAGAAAGTAACACATAATGATATTCCCATCAAAAAAGAGCTTCATGAAAATAATTCTGCTTATAGACTTAAGGAAAAACCATTGAAGAACTGATGAATGGAAAGATAAGATGAATATCTTTCATATGAAACTATAATAGAAAAAATACAACATCACAAACTCATTGTGCATGAACTCCTAGATAATAGTTGCAACTGTTCCTTTGATTTCCTAAAAATGCTCGAGCACAAAGCTACAAGAGTTTTGTCCTCAAATGTCCAACCCTTCTCTCTAATCGAGAAAATGATACATATAGGCCAAAATAAATAGTTTCCCCACCCTTAGGGGTCGAATCCATGAGTGGTGGAATAGTTACCAAGAATATCTCAACCAACAAGTGAGACTAAGAAGGTTGAATGCAAACTCTTCTTTTAGACTTTGATTTGAGTTTTTCCTCATTAATAAGGCCTAATTTAACATAAAAACAACTTATTAAACTAATTTATCCATAATTACATCATAAAGACATCGAAAAAGTAAAATTGCATCATTATTTTGACTTTTACCAAAGTCAAACTAGGAATTTCAAAAAAAATTACACTGAAAATTTTGCAAAAATTTCGTAAATTTCCAGGCACGCAGCGAGATATTGGAGGCCATTTGTGAGTGCCTTTCTGAATTCCAAATCCATATCTGAAGCCTTTTTTGGAAATATGAGAGAGTGTATATTTCTTTATATTATTTATGCACTCAAAATGACCCATTTTTTGCTAAGATATGGCCATTCTTCCAAGGTGTCTCCAGGGGTGCAGTGAAATGAAAAAATAGGGGTAGAAAGGTGATTTTTGGCCTCTTTTTTGCAAATTTCTCAAAAAATGAGCCTTGGATCAAGAAAGTGAGTAAATTGGTTTTGAGAGGAGGTCATAATATTTCAAAAAATGTTGATTTTCAATCATTTGGAACCCTGAGGAAAAAGTGTAGCGTGAGCTTGCTGCTCACCCAGACAGAAAATTGCCAAAAATTGTAAATTTGCACCAATCTACACCAAGACACAAAAATTTCTCCAAATTCTCCCAAAATTTGTCCAAATATTCCTGATGAGGTGTGTCATGCAACCATGTATGCATCAAAAAGAAACTGTAACTTACCCTTCTCCTTTTGGCTAATTATGGTTTCCTTGAGTTTGGCCTTCAACTGCTTGATTCTAACCTTGGCAACCTGATTCCTTGTGTAATAATCAATGGCCATCTTCCTTTGAAACTTATTATCCTTGTTAGCATTTTCAAGGAGCTTCTCAAGGTGGTAATTTACTTTTTAAATCCAAAACTCCCTATCCTCATTTATTTCCATGGTAATCCTCTCTTCAAATGTTAATTATTCCATTGGTGACTTTTGTTCTCTTTCCCTCTGAAGTGCCTTCCTAAGACCCATTGTCCTTGGTCTCTTCCTTGCCACATTTCCTTCATGTTGATCAATTTCCTCATGGTCCACCAATGCCTTTCCTTTCATTTCTTGTTTCTTGGCTTTGAATTGCTATTTCTCCATGGCTAGTTGTTTTGCCTTAAGTTAATTGTTTTCTTGCTCAAGGAATGAAATAATGAATTTGGCCTTTGCCAAATTTTCCTTGAGCTCCATGATCTGAGAATTCTTCTCTTTGATGACTTGTTGTATGGTTTCATGTTTATCTTTTTCCTCCAAGTCAAATAGGTCAAATCCATACTCAATGGGATCCTCATTATGGAAAGAATCCTCATGATGTGATGGTGATCCCTGTTTTGTTGATGTAGTAGGCTTGGCCCCTTCCTCAATTTGAGGAGAAAACACAAGCCTTCTTCCTCTCTGATATGTCTTGGTCACCTCAAACCTAGGTACCTTGAAAACCTGGTCATATTTTCTTGATGACCTCACCTACATGAACTGTGATGATATGGTTTGGTGCTAGCTTGGTGAAGTGGTTATATGCATTTTCAAGGCTGCCTCAATGAAGGTGTCCCATGTAATGTTCTTCTTTGCCAACTGATGGAGTACTATAACCTTTATCAGGCTATGGTGAAAGAGGCTGGGGTAATTCTCTTTTCCTTTCAATTGCACCCTTTCAGACATTTTGGTTAGGCACCATACTTCAAACCCTAGTTGAAAGGCAAGCAAAAACAGTGAAATTTGTTGTTGTGAGGGAATGAGGTGGTATGATGGACTTAGGAGTTGCCTAAATTTTTAAGGAAATTTAGGAGGGTAGGGGATGATGTCAGTGAGTATGGGAAGAAGGAATTTTGGGAAATGACTGAAGGGATGGGGTGGAAAAGGCCAAAACATAGGCCTACCCTAGAAAGAGATAAGGTAGACTAGGGTTTAGAGGAAAATGATAGAAAATTAGGGGATAAGGATTTGTGACAGATGGAGATGGTGTATTAGTTACAAATAGAGGTGCAGGGACAAGGAATATATGGTTTAGTTCATCAATTCATCATTTTAAGATCAGAACCATGAAAATCATGTAAACCCTGGGAGAAGAAGTATTTCATCAATTTCTTGACATATGAGGCAAAGGCGAGCATGAAAATGATTAAACTTACTTGTTATAGAGCCTGAAGGATGAAATTACTAAAGAGGAGCATTGAAAAACATATTTTGGTGGTCAAAAACCAATTCTAGAGAACTTTGCCCCATGCGCAGCGAAGGCTTCCTATGTGCAGCGTAGGCTCTCTATGTGCAATGAGTTGTCTTACAACCCGATTTTGGAGGCCTTAAACTGATCCAAATTTTGAAATTGATATCTCGTTGGAAAACTCTTGAATTCTTATACAATATGGAACTTCAAGAATGTAATTTGCACACTCCAGCAGGGAGAAAATTTGGTTTTCCCAAGGTCACTCCAAAAACGTAGGGTTTCTCTGAAAAAAACTGTAGCGCCAACTTGTAGAGAACTTTCAACTGCCTTCCTGGAGGATTTTTGGGCTAAAACTGGTATGGTTGGAAATATTATGATGTCTGCTACACAATAGATTCCTTAAGCACTGCCAATACCTACCCCAAATCCTTGAAAAATTGCCTTGAAGTCAAGCTATCCAGAAGTG
Source organism: Pinus taeda (assembly GCA_000404065.3). NCBI lineage: Eukaryota > Viridiplantae > Streptophyta > Pinopsida > Pinales > Pinaceae > Pinus > Pinus taeda. Next base: position 379,279 of record APFE031302285.1, read on the forward strand.
TAACAACTCTCCTGTAGCAAGTGTAGTTTGAAAATTTCTCTCAAATAATAATGCTTGTGCATAAACTGAAGGAGGTGTTTTTTCCTTTACTTATCATTGACAAAAACCTCTTTCACTTTTGTAAAATTCCTCTCCATTTTGTCAGAAACATATTTTGAAGCAAAAATGTCCTTATGAGAAATGATGAGACGAGGTAGTGTACTGCAACATTGTCTTATTTGAAATAAAGCATGACCTTTACCTTTATTTTTCTTTCCCTAAGATGCTAACTCCCTTTACCCACTAACTCACATGATGGACATTTTTTTTGTTTTGACATATGGTATCATGATGACACATGGAGTGAAACCCTAGACTATGACCTAAAATGAGGAATTTAACGATTTCATGACCCAAGACATTTAAATGAAGATATGATACCTCGAAGAAGACAATGACCATGATGAGTGATGAAGACCATGAGCAAGTGAAGGGAGCATCATTGACCTAAACACAATAGCTAGTGACCAAATTTTTATTTGAAGACTCACTAAAATGACAAAAAATTGACTTGACACCCTAACAACACCTTGTAAGAGCATATTTGATCACTGGTGATAGGCTAAATTGACTGACACTAACATTGGCTCCAGTAGGGAATGGAAGCTCCTTGGAGGTGTCAATAACACCGTAGGCGAAGTAGCCTTATTCATTGGGCATAGAGTAAAAATGAAAAAGACCAAACTCAACTTGAAAACTAGCTTACTAACTGACTTCGACAGACAATAAACAAAACAAATTATTATTTTTTTTTAAACCAACAGTTTATCAAAGAAGCCTTATGGCCTTCTCCTCGGGCTACAAACTCCTATGATAGCCACTTCACACTTGGACATGAAAAGTAAATTGGTCTATACAATGATAATGAAAATTTGCAGAAATTTCTTCAGGTATAGTAGTGCTTGAGAAGCCTACCATTGATCGCTCCTCTTGAATAATATTGCCCATTCATTTCTTCCAATAGATAAGCATTCTTTCCTATGAAAGCTGAGATTTTGTATGTTCCTTTCCATAAATTTTCAAACTTGTCATGTTTACCCTTTTCTTCTTTCTATGCATCCCAATGAAGAACTACATCACCTAGGTTGAAATTATCTTCTTTAGTCTTACGATCATAAATCTTTTTTATCCTTTTCTGAAGTTTAGAACTATTTTCAAGAACTTCTTCCCTAGTTTGTTGTAGATGGATCATCTGACTTATTCTTCGTTGTATATCATTTGGTTCGTTGTCCATTTCTTGTAAAATTTTCATAATCGGGATAGCAAGGGATGAAGGAAAAATAGTATCAACCCCGTACACCAACTCAAAAGGAGACATGCCTATGGATTTCTTAGTACTGACTCTATCTGCCCATAAAGCATTAATGAGATTTTTATGCCAATTTTTCTTATTGACCTCCAAAACTTTCTTAATGATGTTGATCAGAGATTTATTAGAAGATTCAACTAGCCCAATCCCTTACAGATAATAAGCGGTTGAATGCCCCAATATGATATGGTACTTCTCACAAAACTCCACCATCTTCTTGGACTTAAAAGCAGCAGGATTGTTGGTGATTATTTTCTGGGGGCAACCAAATCTAGACAAGGTATTAGTTTCAATAAACTGAATGATAACAGAATCAGTAGCTTGCCTGGTTGGGATTTCTTCAATCCATTTTGTAAAGTAATATGTGGTTGTCAAGATCCACTTGTGTTGTGCAGATGACGAAGGATGTATTTCCACAATAAAATCAAAACCCCACTATTGGAATGGAGCTGAGACTAAAACTGGCTGCAAAGGAAATGGCAAAAGTTTTCTTTTTCCTTGAAAAATCTGGCACTCATGGCAGCTCATTACTGTTTTGTACACATCATTAAAAAGAGTAGGCCAATAAAACCCAGCCCTCAAAATTGTGTTGGCTTTAGTTTTCCAAAAGAGGTGGCCACCACAATCTCCTTTGTGGAAATCAGTCATCACATCCTTTGCTTCATTTTCAACAAGACAGTTCAGCAATACACCACCTAGATCTTTCCAAAACAAAGCTCCATCAAGAATGCAATACTTTGAAGCTTTCATTTTAATGATCTACTTTTACCTTTGGCCACTTCCAGGGGAGGATTTAAATGTTGTAATACATAAACTATGTCTGAATACCATGGAGATGAAGTGAACATGTTTGATACATGTACCAGTGAATCTTCTGCTTCTTCTTAAGAGAGGAAAGCAATCAAATTGATATCTAATGCATGGAAACTAGATTTAGTCATGAGCTTGTCCAAAACTCATCCCTTGATAAGCTCTGTCGGCTTTATCTCCAAATCATATTCTAACACTGTTGTGATACATTTTCCCCACCTACCCTCTAGATCTCTCTGCATAAGAACTTATTTTACTTCTGTTATTGGAACATAAGCTATGGTGTGAGAATGCAGAATGTATACTTAGAAGTCTTTAAGCACTTTCACTAAAGCCAAAGCCTGCTTCTCAATAATGTTGTATTTTAGCACTGCATCCCTTATTGTTTGATTGTAAAATGCTATGGGCTGCTCATTTTTCTGATCCCTCTTTTTCATTAAGATAACTGCTAATGTATGCTCAGAGGCAAATGAAAATATAATAAAATCTGAAGTGTAGTCGAGACTGATTAAAGTAGGAGTAGTAGATAATGAAAATCTCGCTGCATTGAAAGACTTATTGGCATCTTCTGAACATCTTACCTCGTTGTCCTTTTTCAGCATGTATGTCATCTCTCTCAAATGTTCAACCAGGTTGGGGATGAATCTCCTTAAAAAGCTAATTTTCCCATCAAATGACTAAATTTCTTTTTTGTTCCTCAGAAAATCTAACTATTGAATGGCTTCCACTCTTGCAGAGTCAATCTGGATGACATCCTTGGAAATGATGTGTCCCAGCAGCTTGCCTTCCTCAATGGCAAATAAGATATTTTTTGGATTTAGTGAAATACCGAATTTTCTGCATCTCTGAAAGACAATTCTTCGATGATGTGAGTGTTCTTCATCAAATTTAGAAAAAATTGTGAGATCATCTAGATAAATAACCAGAAAAACATCCTTTTCATTGGCGAAAGCGATGTCCATAGCCCATTGAAATGTTGCCCCTACATTCTTTAATCCAAATGGCATCTTGGCATACATGAAAGTACCCCATGGTGTTGTGAAGGTTGTTTTCAACTGATCATCCTTGTGCACCAAAATTTGATTGTAACCTAGGTATCCATCAAGCAATGACATCTTGGAATACCCAACTACCCTCTGCAGAATATGGTCCATCCTCAGCAGCGGATAATTGTCCTTTAAGGACACTTTGTTCAAATTTCTGAAATCGATACAAAGGTGAATCTCCCCAGTCTTCTTTCTCACTGGCACAAGATTTGACATCCATTCATAAAATGAATACTAACTATAATACCAGATTTGTAAAGCCTATTTACCTCTTTCTCAATAGATGGCAGCAATTTATGACTAATCCTCCTCAGCTTCTGGCGGAATGGATTTTGATTAGGCTTAACCAGTATAGTGTGCTAAATGATGTTCTTATCATACACCTTTAAATATGAATAGTCCCAAGCAAATACATCGGAAAATTCTGCCATCAAATCAATGTACTTACTTTTCATCTCAGTAGATAGAGACTTTGAAAATTTGACCACCTTAGGCTTGTCTATTGTACCAATATTTATATCTTCAACACCTTTTTCTGTGGGAACCATGGTGGGCTCTTTAGCAACATCATCACGATCAAATAACTCCTCCAAAGGTATGAGACCTCGTGCAATGTTATTGTCTTTCAACTACAATACTTCAACCTCAGTTGCTTCAATTTTTGGATCATTCTCATCAGATGCATCATCAATATGGGAATTCAGGAATTCATCTTCCATCTACATAAAATTATTAATCTATTTGTCATCCCAAAACACATGCCAATATCTCAAATTGTCAAGGACAGCTGGGCGGTGTTTAACATGAATTGAATACTTTTTATTGGAGTGGATGGGAATCTTAACCATACTAGCTATAGTAGCAAGGGAATCAGCCATAATATTCTGAGTTATAGGAATCAAAGACAAAGTATATTCTGAAAAAGTATTAAGAATGTCAAGGACAACATTTCAATAAGCTCGCATCCTTGGATGCTTGGCCTAGTACTCCCCTTTTACTTGTTTAATTACCAACTCGGAGTCACCATAAACTGAAATTTTCTTTGCTCCTAGCTTTTTCAGAATTTTAAGGCCGGCAATTAGTGCTTCATACTCCTCATTATTTAAGCAATCAAAGGCCAACTTATAAGAACTCAATATTATATTGAGAGGAATTTTACATGATTGATGCAAGGGACCATAAATCCACATGCTAATCCCAAATCCTTCTTTCCCCAACGCACCATCAAACTCCATGGTCGAAAGACCATCTTCTTCATTTGGAAACAGAACTTTGGAAGGGTGAACTATTTGATTTTCTAGAGGATGACTCACTGTCTCAATAATCTTTGTTTTATTCACTAACTCAACAATATTTTCAGGTGAACTTTCCGTCTACAAACACTCTACATTCTTTTCCTTTTCTTCAGCGATCAAATCTTCCTGCACACTACTTATAACATTTGAAACTTCTGAAATTCTACAAGTTGACTATCATCATCTACTCGATTCATATCACTATACAAAATGAAAGACTCTAGGTCGGTATGTACAACCTAGATGGGGTGATTATTTGGTTTTTCTTTGCTATTAATCATGAATTTCATCTTTAGCTCTTAGTACAGTTTTCTAAGTTGCCCAAATACTGGTATAGTAGCATATGAAAAATAAAGTTGCAAGGTTCCTTTTAGCTTTTCCCCCTAAGACTGTGAGAGCAACATGCCAAACTGTGGAGGTATATCAACAACCACTACATCCATCAACACATTCTTGGCCAGAATTTGGTCCAGGGACACTACTAAATCTTTGATAAGGCCAAGGCATTCCACTCTTCCTGAACCAAATGAATAGAAGTCATGATAAGTTCGGGTGATATTTAATCCCACTTTATCCATAATAACTTTTGGCATAAGGTTATATGATGCACCGGAATCTAACATGTCATTATGGAGGATAAAATCATGGAGTTTTAGACTAAGATAGAAAGGTGGAACTTCACTATCTTCAAGACTTCCCTCTAGAGCTAGACCAAACAAAATTGCAGGCTCATCATTGGCAACATTAACTATATTTGACATCTGGTCTACCTTCAACATTTTAGCAATATGAGACTTGTACTTATCATTCTTAACTAGTTCAGTTAGAGGAATCGAAACTTTCAATTTAGAAATTTTCTTCTCTAAGCTAAACAGATTGGATTGCTTGTCTACCTCTTTTGCAGTGATGTCCTCCTTTTCAAGTTGTCCTTTGGCTTGAGACTCCTTCTTATGACCTTCGCTTCAAGCCTCCTTATCCTTCCTCACATTGTTGGTAGAAGCTTCATTAGTTTTATCCTGACTTAATATGACAATCTCATCTTCTTTGTTTTGACCTACAGGGGCTGTTTCTTTGTCTTGCGCATCTTTCTGTACATTCTTCCTTTTCTAGTTCAATGTGACAGGCACATTCCTACTTCTTAAATTGTATTTCTTCTACAAATGGCTGAGAGCATTCTAATATCCCCTTTGGTACTCTTCGGTTTGCACTGCCCATAAATCATCATTTGCAAGGACAAGTTGTTGGTCACTTGGTATAAAAGACTCCTGAGAAAATGGATCTTCCTCAGTCAGAAAAGTAGGTAGTTCATCTTCCTCAGAGAAATGATTTTCTTCAACAATTTCTTCTTCATCTTCTTCCTGGCCTTCGGTGTAATTTTCTTGAAATGCAGTTCTGATTTGTCCCCGAGGATCCTGATTTTTTTGCACTTTCTGCTTATTTCTGAATTGTTGTTGTTGCTATCCCCGATAATTTGGATTCCTTATTGAAGGCTCTACTTGTCGATCTACTATAGTCATTTTGTTCATCATTATTTCCATAGTTTTTATCAGAGTGTCAAGTTTTACATAAAAATATGAAGAGGAATCTTCCTTAATGGTTACTTTCTTCGTAGGTTTCTCAGGTTTTGTTTTAGATTTTTTGATAAGAAAATTAGCTTCCACACTTACTGCATTTCGCTACATTTCTTCTAAAGTTGCAGGGTCTCTCCCCCATGTCTGGGTCAAAGGCATCAGGATAATGAAGAAGTCCTAAACCAAGGGGAGGTTTCATATCATCAAGAATGGAAGTATACACCATTGAACCTTGTTGTGAATTCCTGCAATGTCTCATTCAGGATTATTTTCATGGAATTATATTCAGCCAAAATTTGTAATGCATTTTTATTTTCTTGCCACCATGCTAAGAACAAATCTATCAACCACTGAGAGATATTGATAGAATTGGCTATCGAACTGCAAAACCATTTCTTAACATCTCCGAAAAAGCTCTGGGCTCTGATTCTCATCTTAGCATCCTCTTCGTCAACTTCTTCAAGATCGATGAAATCCACCAATGTATCAACATGTTGTTGGGTTGTGATTTATGAACTTCCATCAAACAAAGGGAGTCTTTTGCCATAGTTTTGAGGTAGAGCAGTAAGTTGAGCAGGTAATATTAGAGGGGAAAATCATGCCATGATTGTTGGAGGATGTAGTAGAGGTACTACAATGGGTTGTGTAGATATGATAATGGGTTGTGTTGATGAAGATGATGACACTAATGGATGTGATGGTAAAATAACAATAACAGATGATGTAGCTGATGTGTTTAGAGGTGCAGTAGAGGATGAAGCAGTAGCTAGGTTTTCAAGCTGATATTGAATGTAAGCCTTTTCGGTGGTGATTTGAAGTTGGTCAACGAGACTTTGGAGTTTATCAAAGTTTAACCAAAGCTTATGATCATCTTTAGAAAAGAGGGATTTAGAAGAAGGGAGGTGGGAATCAAATTTAATAGGGTCAAGTACCACTTCAGAAAGGAAAAATTCAGATTTTGATCTGAAAAGAGATAGCTCAAACTGAATATCGAAAGAAAGATTTTCAACAGTGAAAAAAATTGCAAGCAAAGAAGTAGTTCTTCCTAATTTTCAAGCTGTGCTTTCAGGAATAGGTGATTTGAGTTTCCTAAGTAGTTTATCTAGATCATCAACAATAGAAGATGGATTTGGGTCAGGATTTGACCTTGTATGTCTTTTAGGAGCCGAAATTTTTTACACCTTGAACTTTATGTGATTTCTTAAATCAACCTTCTTTAGATAATGGAATCTCTCACCCACAAAACTAGTCTTGAATGCACTTATAGAACGAATCCCAGGAATAATATATCAGTCGTTTCCACAATGTCCCAGGCTGAGGGGAATCAACGGATGTAACCACAGACCAAGCTTTCAGTTTAGTAGCTAGTTGTACCAAACCAGAGAGGGATCTCTCTATGAGATCGCAGCCAAAGAATTGACTAGAATATAAAAGGATTTTAGGATAGATATGCTAGGCTCAGATAGGTTTTGAAATTTAGGGTTTTGATGCTAGACAAGGGATGAAAACCAGGTAACTAGGTGAAAGGATCAAAAGGGTAACAACAACAAAGATATAAAGGAGAAAGGTAGCAATAGTTTTGTGATGGCGTAGGGTTGTCATTGTAGTGTAGTGTTCAGAAGAAACAAGATGTCTTAATGAGCATATATATCATGAATTTATTAAGCAAGGAAGAAATTAACACATAATGATAGATTTATGAAAAGAATTTTGCTTATAAACTTAAGGAAAAACCATTGAAGAAATTATGAATGGAAAGAGAAGATGAATATATTTAATATGAAACTATAACAGAGAAAATACAACATCACAAACTCACTGCACATGAATTCTTAGATAATAGTTGCAACTGTTCCTTTGATTTCCTGAAAATGCTCAAGCACAAAGCTACAAGAGTTTTCTCCTCATATGTCCAACTCTTCTCTCTGACTGAGAAAATGATATAGATAGGCCAAAATAAACAATTTCCCCACCCTTAAGGGTCGAATCCATGAGTGGTAGAACAGTTCAAAAGAATATCTCAACCAACAAGTGAGACTGAGAAGGTTGAATACAAACTCTTCTTTTAGACTTTGATTTGAGTTTTTCCTCATTAATGAGGCCTAATTTAACATAAAAACAACTTATTAAACTAATTTATCCATAATTACATCATCAATACATCGAAAAAGTAAAATTACATCATTCTTTTGAATTTTACCAAAGTCAAACTAGGAACTTCAAAAAAAATTACACAGTGAAAATTTTGCAAAAAACTCATAAATTTCCAGGTGTGCAACGAGCTATTGGAGGCCATTTTTGAGTGCCTTTCTGAAGTCCAATCTAGATTTGAAGTCTGTTCTGGAAATATGAGAGAGTGTATATGTCTTTAGAGTATTTGTGCACTCAAAATGACCCATTTTTGGATAAGATATGGCCATTCTCCCAAGGTGTCTCTAGGTGCGCAGCGAAATGAAAAAATAGGGGCAGAAAGGTGAGTTTTGGCCTCTTTTTTGCAAATTTCTCAAAAAAATGAGCCCTGGATCAGGAAAGTGAGAAAATTGGTTTTGAGAGCAGGTCATAATCTTTCCAGAAATGATGAGTTTCAATCATTTGGAGCCCTTAGCAAAAAGCGCAGCACGAGCTCGTTGCTCACCTAGACAGAAAATTGCCACAAATTGTAAATTTGACTAGTGTGCACCAAAACACAAAAATTTCTCCAAATTATCCCAGAATTTTTCCAAAGATGCCTGATGAGGTGTGTTATGCAACCATGGATGCATCATAAAGCAACTCTAACTTACCCTTCTCCTTTTGGCTGATTAGAGCTTCCTTGAGTTTGGCCTTCAACTGCTTGATTCTGACCTTAGCAACCTGATTCCTTATGTAATAATGGATGACCATTTTCCTTTGCAACTGATTATCCCTGTTAGACTTTTCAAGGAGATTCTCAAGGTGGCAATTTAATTTTTCAAGCCAAAACTCTTTGTCCTCATTTATTTCCATGGTAATCCTCTCTTCAAAGGTCAATTCTTCCATTGTTGGCTTTTGTTCTCTTTCCCTCTAAAGTGCCTTCTTAAGACCCATTGTCCTTGGTCTCTTCCTTGACACATGTCCTTCATGCTGCTCAGTGTCCTCGTGGTCCACCACTACCTTGCCTTTCATTTCTTGTTTCTTGGCTTTGAATTTCTCTTTATCCATGGCTAGTTGATTGTTTTCTTGCTCAAGGAATGAAATAATTAATTTGGCCTTTGCCAAATTGTCCTTGAGCTTCATGATCTGAGAATCCTACTCTTTGATGACTTGTTGTATGGTTTTATTCTCATCTTATGCCTCTAAGTTAGCTAGTTCAAATTCATGCTCAATGGGCTCCTCATCATGCAAATAAGCCTCATGATGTGATGGTGATCCTTGTTTTGTTAATGTAGTAGACTAGGCCCCTTCCTTAATTTGAGGAGAAAACACAAGCCTTCTGCCTCTCTAATATGTCTTGTTCACCTCATGCCTAGGTGCCTTGGAAACCTTATCATGTTTGCTTGATTACCTCACCTCCATGAACTATGTTGATATGGTTTGGTGTTGGCTTGGTGAAGTGGTTATATGCATTTTCAAGGCTACCTCAATGAAGGTGTCCCATGTCATGTTCTTCTCTGTCAATTAATGGAGCACTATAACCTTTATCAGGATATGGTGAAAGAGGCTGGGGTAATTCTCTTTTTCTTTCAATTTCACATTTTCAGACATTTTGGTTAAGCTCCATACTTCAAACCCTAGGCGAAAGGGAAGCAAAAATAATGAAATTTGTTGCTGTGAGGGAATGAGGTGGTATGATGGACTTAGGAGTTTCCTAAATTTTTAAGGAAATTTAGGAGGGTAGGGGATGATGTCGGTGAGTAGGGGAATAAGGAATTTTGGGAAATGAGTGAAGGGAGGGGGTGGAAAAGGCCAAAACATAGGCCTACCCTAGAAAGAGATAGGGTAGACTAGGGTTTAGAGGAAAATGATAGAAAATGAGGGGATAAGGCTTTGAGACAGATGTAGATGGTGTATTTGCTACAAAAAGAGGTGTAGGGACAAGGAATATAGGGTTTAGGGAAGCAATTCATCATTTGAATATCAAAAACATGAAAATCATGTAAACCCTGGGAGAGGAAGTATTTGATCAATTTCTTGACATATGAGGCAAAGGAGGGCATGAAAATGATTAAACTTACTTTTTATAGAGCCTAGAGGATGAAATGAATGAAGAGGAGCTTTTAAAAATAGATTTTGGTGGTCAAACACCAATTCTGGAGAACACTGCCTCATTCACAACGAAGGCTTCCTGTGCGCAATGTGCTGTCCAGGTGCATAGCCTAGGCTCTCTATGCGCAGCGAGCTGTTTTCCAACCCACTTTTGGAGGCCTTAAGTTGCTGCAAATTATGAACTTGATAGCTCGTTGGAAATATCTTGAAGTCTGATACAAGATTGTCACCTCAAGAATGTAATTTGGACTCTCCAGCAGGAATTAAAATTTGTTTTCCCAAGGTCACTCTGAAAATGTAGGGTGTCTCTGACAAAAGCACAGCACGAACTTCCAGAGAACTTTTGATTGCCTTCCTGGAGGATTTTTGGGCTGAAAGTGCTATGGTCGAAAATATTATGATGTCTTCTACACAATATAGTCCTTAATAACTACCAAGACCTGCTCCAAATCCCTGAAAATTGTCTTGAAGTCAAGTTGTCTAGAAGTGTAACAACTCTCCCGTAGCAAGTGTACTTTGGGGATTTCTCTCAAATCATAATACCTGTACATAAACTGGAGGGTTTTGTTCCTTAACCTATCATTGAAAAAGAAACTCTTTCACTTTTGTAAAATGCTTCTCCATTTTGTCAGAAACATATTTTGAAGCAAAAATGTCCCTATGAGGAATGATGAGATGAGGTAGTGTACTACAGCATTGTATTATTTGAAATAAAACATTACCTTTACCTTTATTTTGCTTTCCCTAAGCTGCTAACTCCCTTTACCCACTAACTCATATGATGGACATGTTTTTTTTTTACATATGGTATCATGACAACACATGGAGTGAAACACTTGGCCATGACCTAAAATGAGGAATTTAACCATTTCATGACCCAAGACATTTAAATCAAGATATGATACCTCGAAGAAGACAATGACCATGAGTAAGTGAAGGGAGCATCAGTGACCTATACACAATAGCGAGTGACCAAATTTTTATTTGAAGACTCAATAAAATGACAAAAATTTGACTTGACACCCTAACAACACCTTGTAAGGGCATATTTGATCACTGGTGACAGGCTGAACTAACTGACACTAACATGGCCTATATCGAAGAAGACAAAGCTTGCAGAGGAGTCTAATGAGGTGCTCCTGCAAATGTAGCCAAACTTTTTCGGCCACCTAGAACTTGTGTAGCACCCGATGTTGATCATGGTGTTGTTTGTACTTAGCATTGGCTTTATCCAATATATCATGGACCTATTGGCAGATGTGTTGAATGCACTCAATGAAGTTGTTAGCCCTGTCGGCTTCGAACTAGCCATGAGCTGAATTTGCCTCAGTAGCTGCAAATGGTATGGACATATCAATGGGACATAATGGCTTAAATCCTAGCCCTACCTGAAAGGGGCTATGGCCCATTGAGTTATGGAGAGCTTTGTTGTAGTTGTGCTCGACACAAGGGAGGCTTTCATCCCATGTGCATGGATGCTTCAAGTTGTACATGGGGAGAATTTGTATGATCATCCTGTTGACGACTTCTGTTTAGCCATCCTTTTGGAGATGGAAAGGTGTGGACTTAGTGAGTTTGGTATCCAACATTGACCAAAGACTTAACCAAAATGCACTTAGGAATCTGATGTCCCGATCATAGACAATGGATTGTGGGATCCCAAAGTGTACACACACCACTCAAAGAAGAGCTTAGTGGTGGCCTCTCTCTATTTGCAGACTGCCATAATGGCCATCTTACAGAATATATCAAAGACTACGAAAACACAGTCATTGTCATCCTTAGTAGAAGGAAGGCCCGACATGTAATCCATGGAGATGGATTCCCAAGGTCGATTAGGAGTAGGAAGAGGAGTATATAGGCCTTGCTTCTTGACGGTTGGTTTGGAAATGGCACAGGCAGTGCAAAGTTAATGTACCTCCCCTGACAAAGGTTCAGTCAATAAAAATACTTTTGCAGTACTGCCAATGTTTTCTCTACTCCGAAATGTCCAGCGACCCGACTATAGTGCACCTCCCAAATCATTTTGGCATGCTCGCTTAAAGGAACACATATATGTCTTCGGTGGCATAACAGTGCATCCTATAGGTGAAAATTTTAAACTTACTTACCTTCTAGGAGTTTCTGGTATGTGTTGTCGAATTCTGGAACTTCTCTCATAATGATGTGGCCACCCTAAAGTCTCGTGCTCGTAGGAGTCGAGCACAGTGATCAGCGCCATGATTGGTGGTTAGTTGAGGTAGTCTACAACATTATTAGTGTTTCCCTTCCTATACTTAATGTTCAAATGGAATTGTTGCAAGTATGTGGACCATTTCTGATGGCGATCGTTCTACAACTTCCCTTGTGTCTATATGAACTGTAAGGGTTAGTGGTCTGTGTGGATGACCATTTCCTTCCCCATAATGTAATACTACCATTGACAGCAAGCTTGCACAATGAAATGCATTTCTTTGTCATAGTGGGATACTTTCGGACTGTATCTGAAAGTGTATCACTGTGGTAAGCCATTGGATGCCCCTGCTGAGTAAGAACTACACCAATAGCATAATCAGAGGTGTTTGTGTCAATCTCAAATGGTTGATGCAGGTCTGGTAATGTGAGCACTGGTGCAGAGTAGAGGCGGCGCTTCAACTCGGAAAATGCCTTCTATTGGATTTTGGACCAAAAAAACTTTGCTTTCGCTCCACCCTTGGTGACTTGACTTAAAGGCCAAGTGATATGAGAGAACCCCAACATGAACCTACAGTAGAAATTGGAAAGACCTAGAAAGATGCATAGCTCTATTAGAGTGGTTGGGGCTGGCCAATCTTGAATGACTTGTATCTTGGCTGGATCCACATGAAAAACCCTGCTAATCAATGATGTACCCCAGATATTGAACCTGGGTCATGCCAAAAGTGCATTTCTCCAAATTGGCACACAACTTGTGTTGTCGCGGGGTTTGAAGGACTTGTGAAATATGGCAGAGGTACTCTTCCCAACTCTGACTGAACCTCAAGATGTCATCTAAATACACCACCATGAATGCATTGGTGAAGGGTCGCAAGATTTCGTCCATCAATCTCATGAAGTTTGTGGGGGCATCTGTCAACTTGAAAGGCATGACGAACCATTTGAAAAATCCCTCCTAGGATTTCAAGGCAATCTTCCACACATTCGAGGGTTCGATAGGCACCTGGTGATAACTAGACTTCAAGTCAATCTTGTTGAAATATTTGGGCCCCTTGAGCTGGTCTAGAAGGTCATCAATCTGTGGGATTGGGTACCTATTCGGGACAATGATCTTGTTCAGCGCCCGATAGTCAATACAGAGTCTCCAGGTCCTGTCCTTCTTCTATACCAATACAATTAGGCTCCCATAGTGTGATGAGCTTGGCCTGATGTGCCTTTTCTGCAACAGCTCCTGAATCTACCTCTTAATCTCATCGTTCTCTAGAACAGAGCATTGATAGATCAGTCCATTGGGTATCGGTGTACCTGGGGTTAGATCGATGGAGTGCTTGACCTAGCAGTGCAGAGGTACCCCTGTAGGTGAGGCGAAAATGTCCCTGTACTCCTTCAGGACCTTGTCCATCTGTTACTATTATGCGAAGGATCCATGTCTGGAAGTTGTGGCCACAACCTTCTTCTTTCCCTGAGGGAGGATCATAAGGAAAACAAATTTCCTGGTATGGAAAATGATCTTAATACATTTCTTTGAAGTGATCAAAGAGATGGGAGTAGGCGGGGCTACCTCTGGTATCTTGTACAACTTATTGCCCAAATTAATAATCACATAGTGACGTCTATACTAATATACAACATGTTGTTTCCACAAGTATGGTTGTCTTAATAATACATCACAAACTTCAAGAGGAGCAACATCACACAATACCTCATCCGTGAAGGGTGTGATGTTGTAGGGAAGACGTGACTGCTGGCTGACGTGGAGATCTCATCCTTAGTGAAGCCACCAAGTGGTGTACGACATGGATGTGTTTTCATCAGTAGGCCCAATCGCTTCACGACCTTTGCTAAAATGAGGTTCTTTTGGCTCCCGTTGTCAACAATGAACTGCAGCAAAAAAACTTTCACCCACATCTGTGAGTGGAAGAGGTGTTCCCCCTCCTCTAGATATTCAAGCTCATTTTTCTGGATCTTGGTGGTGGTCATAGTGGCACTAGGCTCCGCATCAATGATCTACTTCCCTTTTTCATTCTGCTTGTCGGGTTCTGACTTAGAGTCCAAACATGCATCTGATTCAAAAGCCTTCAACTTGGCCACCAATGACTGCTTGGCCCAACACTCACTTGTGTTATGAGTGGAGCTCTTATGGAACTCACACCATATTCTCGTGTCCTTCTTTGTTTTCATGGTGTTGTTCTTTTCCTGTAGCTTCGGCAGGTTGTCATAGGTCGCCCCGCCTTGGCTTTGGCCTTTGCTCTATGGTTTGGGGGTGCCTTTTCCTTGTTTCAGATTCACAAATCCAAAGTCTTGCTTCTTCTATTTAAACCTCTACTTAATCTTGATAGCATATCGATATGTTGTGCCGAGTGAGGAGATGTCTAAGAACTCCATCTCATCCTGAATGTAATTGTGTAGATAGTCGCAGTACTTGAGTACCAAATGCCAATCAGAATCCCTGATACCCAACTTTGTGCAGAGGGTATGGAAAACATTTGTGAACTCTGGCACATCTTTGTCCCTTCCCTATCATAGCGTGGTACACTTTATGTATTTATCTTCATAGCTCCCAACAAGGTAATATTGTTCCTTGATGGCATCTCGGAAAGAATCCGAAGTGGGTGTGGCTAAAAACAGTGAGGATTTCATGTCGTCATTTTGTTCAGATTAGGTTTCCCACCAATCCTTGATGTGTGGGGTGGCTTTGAGAAGTGAAAAAATAATCTTTTCCCGATTGAAAAAGTCATGAACTGAAAAATGTCCTTCCAACATATTCAAACATTTATCTATAGTGTCTACATCTATCTATCCTTCAAATACAAGAATATCAAGGTTAACTTGTACCTTAAAAGGAGTGGTTCCTCAAGAGTGGTTTCTGGATGAAGATGCGTCGCATGTGGGTAGCCGTCGAAGGATCTGAGCAAAGTTATCCATCATTGCGTTACTCTATCGTTCGACGACTTCCTCAAGCAATATTTTGAAATTATGTTACACTGAGGCTCAAAGACCTATTTATTATTGAGAAACAATGGAAAACCCTAAACATCCAAAAACCTAACCCTAGGAGACGAAGCGCCAAAATTGTGGGCCTCTTTTGCGTAAATTGGTACATCAACTTTGCAGGGTCGTAACTTTGGCATATGATCTTCGTTTGGATATCATAATGCCTTGTTTCAAATATTTTGAGAAGGAGGCCAAAAACAAACCAACAAGCTGGTTTGGGCCAATTTTGGACTCTCTGTTTTCCCTAAAAACGTCGTTTAGGGCCTCAAAATGGCTTCAGAAGTTCAGGACCCGAAAAAATACCAAAAATAAAAAATTGTGCTACAATTAAGGAAACCGAAAATATGGAAGAGATAGTGTTGGGGGTAAAAGTGGAATAGGTGGCTGGCCACCAATATCGACCTAGATCATTGCCCCCCCTTAGGAAGCAATGGTCCCCATTGCGTTGAGTGCCTCCGTGAGATGGGGAAACTTCTGCTAAACTTGGTCCCTAGTGAGCCACTTGCCTTGGTGAAGGAGTTGGCCAAATTTGACAACTCGATATAGTTGGATCCTCTGCTGGCGAGTGTTCTTGATTTGTGTGACCATGCTCCGATTAGTTGTGGCATGTTCCATGCATTCTGGGTTTAGCTCTGTTGGTGTGAGTTTTGTTGCAATGTCAGATGTGTCCAACAATGGTGGAAAGCATGGCCGAAGGCAGTCTACATTGAACACAAGGTGTATACCAAGGAACTATGGAATGTTAAGCTCGAAGGAATTGTCCCCTACAGCCTTGGTGATGGTGTATGGCCCATATCGGAGCGGGTGAAGCTTGCAGTGGTGTTACACAGTATTTTGTCACACCTCCCACACTTCCCTATGACATAACCCTAAGTTCCCGAAACATGACCATCATGCAGTGTACTCATTTAGATATGCAACTTAGATCCTCCCTAAAACACAGATTGGAAAATACCTTGAGCTTCCCCTAAAGGAAATGGCTCTAAAACCCTAATTTTAGAATCATCGCTCTTATGATACTGAAAACCGCGATGGTACCCCTTCTTAC
>APFE031302285.1:396284-460161 GCA_000404065.3 Pinus taeda
CCATTGCTAGTTGCAATATACTAGCCCTGCGATGTCGTTGCTTTGCTTTCTTGTATACCCTCGATGATCCCTAAAAGGAAATTTTCCAAAAGAGGATGAGAAGCTTCGTGATCTAGAAGCTCCCAGAGCAATGAGCTGGAGGTTCTTCGATGTGGATGAGGTCGAGTTCTCTCAACTTGGCCTTTTGGTCTTATCCCTATGAGCTACCTCCTTGAGATGAGGGGATATTCCTATCTTTGGAGAGATCCTAACTCCCTTTCCCTGCCTATATATTCATCTTTTCCCATTCCTAAATGGTTGGTCTTTGGCTATTTTCACCCTTATGCTGATATTGTGCCTACATGCTACTCATTTGGCTTGGAGAAGGAGTGCTTGGAGAGCTTAAGCTTGGACTTGGACATTCATTCAAGCAGAGCCTATTGACATCAAGGCTTGGTTGTATGCTTCCTCCTTTATTCTATTAATATACAATTGTTGGTTCATTTTCCATAAATGTGTATGCTTATGTATAATTTATCTTAACGCTCCTTGATCTGTTAAGTAGGTTACTTTTGATTATACTATTTGTATTTGCATGCCTTTTATGTCTTGATCTCTTGTGCAGGTATTTAAACATTGTGAGTAGTAGGACCGAGCTTGTGATGAAAGTGATTCAAGGTCTTCAACAAAGGAAGACGTGATAACATCATAACGAGGTAGGCCATATTCTTCGTCTCTTATTTCAAATGTGCCTTAGGAAAGTGTCCAATAGATTGTCAAGTAGGTTGTTATTCCCACTCATTGAGCTAGAGGGATCGTCTCTACCCACAAAGAGGATTTCCTAGACAACAAAATGGCGACTCCATTGGGGAAGCTATAACCCTTTCCATCCCATCCTTCACCCTGAACTTGTGATGAGTTTGACCAACCGTCAGTTTTCTAGTTTGTTTGCTTCTTTGTAACTATTTTCACTTGCTGATGAATTCTTGAGGACACTCAGTTTTGTCTGGTCTTGAAGATTTTTTATCTTTCCATCATTCTTCTTGCCCATTGCAGTTTTGGCCTTCACAGTCACGATGTCTTCGCTGATTTGTTAATTACAATCACGATTGTTACTCTTTCATCACCATTTTTCCTATAACAAGCGCGACGATCCCAGAGCATAAGAGAAATTAGGGTTCTTCTTCTTGTTCTCAATCTTTTTTCCCTTTGTCAGTGATTTTCCAGTCTGTCTATGGTGTGTTTGTCTTGATTATCATGCTTGATTTATTTCAATTGTCTCTTTATTTGGTTTAGGTGCGTTTGAAGATTGTTTTCTTTCTAGGGTTTCCAGGGTTTCTAGGTTACCCTCCACTCATTGATTGGTCTGCTTCTCAGAGATCAATTACTCTTGTACAAGAGTCTTCTGCATCAAGACATCTTTTACAATTTGCTTTTGGTTCTTTGGTGAGAAGTTGTTTTCATTAGTGTCGAACCGTATTGATGCTTTGAATATCGCTTTGAAGAAAGTGTTTGTTATCATTCTTGTGTTTTGGAAAGTGAAAGTGATTTTCATTTAAGTATTTTTGAGATACTTTTTGCATTCAAAATAAAAAAGTGAAATAGATTTTCATGTTTAGTGAGTTGTTTGCATTTCCCTTCACTTTTTTTATTCATTTGCATTGATTGAATCAAAGTGAAAGGAAAATCATTATTGCATCTTAGTGAAAGGAAGGAGATTTTTATTTCTATAGGATTTCATGTTGGCATTGCATTTGTTAGTAGAATGAAAGATTAGATTTCATTTTTACATATTGCATTGGAGGGAATTGTGTTGATGCATTTTGAATTGTTTGATTCATTGCTTGATTGTTTCTCTTCCTTTGTTAGCTTAGCTTTCATCGAATGAAAAGGTTTCATTTTCATCATTTAGTTGTATTCAAGGAATAGGTGACATTGTTGAGCCATCAAAATTGAAACTTAATTCAAGATTAACTTAAAATTTACCTCGATTAACCTAAGGAGCATTTGTTACTTAACAAAAATATATAGAGGTCTAGGGTAGAGACGTGTTCCAGCATCTTAAAACATAGCAACTTTTGTTAACTACCTACAGTGTATCTCCAGGGTGAACTCCCGTCCCAGTATGGAAGTATATAGAAGGTTCTGCATTACTTTCGGGTATATCAGAGGCACTTCAGTATGAAAAGTATATAGGGGTGCTCTCATCGAACGATTTTGCATTAGATAGCACTAACACGGACTTGTGCTCCTCGTATCATCGTGTATATATTGGAAGACCACATTAGGTTGTTATCCTTTAGCCACAGGTAAACGAGTCAGTCACCTTGTAAACGTGATACACTGAACACAGCATTCAGGGAGATTGGTCATCATATGTTAAGTCCTTAGCTTCAGCTGGGGTGTATATTGCGGTTCACAGATACTTGGTAAACCCTCTTGCCTAGCTTTTACCCATTTTGATTTATTTGTTGTTTCGTGTCAAAAAATTAACTGCCAACAATAACATGTCGAACCCATACAGTTGATTCTTGGCTCAATATTGAGTAAATCCTTGTAAATTTATTTTTAATCAACCCTCAATGAATCATTTCTCCTTCTTCTGCTCTTGAGAGAAAGTCACGGTGGCTGAACCATTGAGTTCACCCCAAATTTCCCCTTCGTTGTCTGATATTGAAGGGTCTTCACAAGGAGTTCATCTGGAACTTCCTCAGTCACTTGAAGCTCAAGGCTTTGAACTTGGGATTGTCCCAAGAATCCAACCTCTTGTTTCTCATCCACCACCTTCGGATTCCTTTTCACCTCAAGAATTTGATCCAGAAACCCCTGAGAGTCCGCAGAGGTTTATCTTATATCCTCTCAATTTGTTATTTGATCCTGTTTTGATATCTCCTTGGCATCCTTACAATCCTTACAATCAACTTGGTGTTCCTTTCGAGTTATCTCCTCATCCAACACAAATTCCTCCTCACCAGTTATTTCCACCCATGGATTCAGAAGGTGAGATTCTAACATCTCCTCAAGGTCATCTAGAAGTTTCCACTACTCACACTCCTCATGTTGAGGAAGAGAAAGAATATGACTTTCCTCTAGAAGGCTTTCCTTTTACGGGAAGAATCCCATCTCACACAATCCCTGAAGCCAGTGGGCCTATGCTTCCACATGGTTATACAACCTTAGCTTAGTTAGTTTCGGGAACTCCTAGTGCTTCATATTTGTACCAAAATCCTATTTGGACATCAAATGCCATGCCCACTACTGGTTCGTTTATCCCAAACGCAACCTCTCAAATTCCTATAAAAATTGTTGTTATGTTAGTTTTGGTTCAACCGACGATTCCATCACACCCTGTACCATCATTTTAACCTTCTATTCTGGTACAGCCGGCTATTTCAAGTCATGCCTTAGCAAATTCCTCCACCCCTCCATCAAGTGGACATAATGTACCACCGCCTCGAGGGAAAAATCCAAATATTCCTCTTATGTTAGGTGGAACCCATGTGAGTGGATCACAACCTCACATGGTTGGAGTTAATCAACCTTATTCTAGTGGTATTCCTAACCTTGTTGGTCCATCCGGGGCAGGTAATATCCATTATCAACATCCTTACACAACTCATATTCCACTCCAACAGGCTTATGTCCCATATGGTTCACAAGCCTTGCAAAATCCATCTTATATTCCACAACCAAGACCCTATGTTCAGCTTGGTCCATCTACTATTCCTGGTACATATGGTCAAAACCCATACGGAACTTACCAATACCCACAGGGTATGCCTCAAGGAATTGTTGAAAATAGCAACAAGAAATGATAAAAAAAGAATCCAGAAATTCCAATTTTAATTTGTCCTTGAATTAAAATTGTGAATTAAAATCGAATTTAGTCTCACCGGCTGCTTGGAAATAATTAATTAATTCATTACGGATTAATTAGTTGGAGAAATTCAAGTTAGAAGTCTTTCTGCAGTCATGCAACAGTTATCCCTTAAATTAAGGAGATTATCCCTTAATTAAGGAGATAAGATTGAGTTATATTTGAGTTGTAATTAGTTAGCTCAATTTACTGAGTTAAGTCCAGTTAAATTAGTTCCAAACGGTTTGAGGAACTAATTGTGAGTTATCAGTCAGTTGATGCATGCATGCACTCAACAAGTGTACTCTAGATAACTAAAGATTCCCTCATCAGAAACTCGTGCATGTCTATCCTGAGAAAGACCCAGTTGAGCTAAATGTCAAGGACAATGTACTATCAGTTGCATGTGTTTTCCTATAAAGGAAACTCATGCATGCAGTCAAGATAAGTTTCCTTGGAGGATTGCGCAGTTCAGACAAGGTGTGAGATCAATGTGAGAGATCAGTGTTCCACTTGGTTGAGAGTCTTCCACTTGGTAACAGGAGGATTTCTCAGGAGAAACAACGCAAGGAAATAGGAGCTTGGAGGGCAGAGGAGAAGGCTTGTGAGAAACTTTGATTGCCTATGAGAATCCAGGAGAATTGTACTGAGAGCTGGCTAGCTGTGAGAGCTGAGGCATTATATAATTTTGATGTATTTCCACATTGTATGATGATATAGATAGTGGGGTTTTTAGCTGAGGCTTTCCCCAAAGTATTTTCATGTGTATTGTGTGATTGATTCTTCTTCTTCTAGTTATATTGTTTAGCTCTGATTCAACTCAATCTTTAAGCTTCCGCAAATTGATAATAGAAGTAGGTTATAGTAGTTTGCTTTGGTATATTGCATTATCGGGTTAATCTACATTCAAATTTTCTACATAGGCCTCAGAGCGAGATTTTTAGAGAATTTGCAGAATTTCTACATGGTATCAGAGCCAAGTTTATCAGAGCTGTGAACAGTATATTGAGGAGAGAATTCAAAGTTTGAAGTGAAAGGTTGTAGGTGCAAATTGAATTCATATCATACTTCAATTGAGATGGGACATTATGCAACTAATTTCCCATCGAAGAAGTCCAAGAAGGGATCCTTAGAAGGATCGGAAGGTGAGGCATTAGCCTCTTAGTTTGAAATGGACTTTACCCTCATCGCATGCATGGTGTCATCGATGATGGGTTGTGTTTGGTATCTTGACAGTGGAGCCTCATTCCACATGACCAGTGATAAAAGTTTATTTAGTGCCTTGGAGGACAAAGACCTCAAGATGCGCATAGAGATGGGTGACGACGGAAGGCATAGTGTTTCAGGAATGGGCACAGTTTCTTTTCAAAGGGAGCATGGAGCTCCTATCACCTTAACAAATGTGAAGTACGTGCCTGGACTGAAGAAGAACTTGGTATCGGTCATGATGTTGGAGGACAAAGGCTACGATGTTGTCTTCTCTAAAGTAAAGGCATTCCTTAGACACATCACCATGATACAGGTGAAACAAATCGATTCAAGAGTTAAGAACCTGTATGCTCTTGAGGTTCAAGATGCATGCAAAGCCTTGAGGAGCAAGGAAAATTTTAGAGACTTGGTGGTTGAGAGGGAGAGTAAACTGCCTCTCAACATACAATCCCAAAAGAAGTCTTAGACAATTATGGAGGAGCCACAATTGGAGAAGCAGAGAGGAGACCGAGTGAAGAGTTCCACTCATGCAGATACCTCCATGAGGGTGGAATTTCGATCCAAGTGGGTAGAGAGATCACATGCAACATATCTCCAGGTGTGAGGTGGGGCGATGTGAAGTGATAGTCCCAAGAAGGCTGAAATTGGGCAGCGTCCATTGAGAGGTTTTATCTCATAGATCATACCTTGCTATGAGAGCCCAAAGTACATAGTAGCGGGAGAATCAGTGGGATTGATGCAGTCAGAGATCAAAGTGATAGAGGCTAGAGCAATTAGATATTGAAGAGCACAGAGAAGGATTGAAAACAGTGCAGAAAGGCAGAGTCAGCAAAAGCACAAAGTTTTCAGTTGACAGAGGTAATAGCAGTCAGAGACTTTGATGACAGATGCATCATACTGATTCAGGTTGGATGGTTTTTTTGTTTCTAGAGTTGTTGGAGCAACAACACTAGAGAGAAGTGTTGCATGCATAACATTCCAAAGGTTCATGATCGGGATCGAGTTGAATTCCTTTCTTTTTGAGAGGGAGTGTTGAAAATAGCAACAAGAAATGATAAAAATAGAATCCAAAAAGTCCAATTTTAATTTGTCAAAGAATTAAAATTGTGAATTAAAATCGAATTTACTCTCACCAACTGCTTGGAAATAAATAATTAATTCATTATGGATTAATTAGTTGGAGAAATTCAAGTTATAAGTATTTTTGCAGTCATGCAACAGTTATCCCTTAAATTAAGGAGATAAGATTGAGTTATATTTGAGTTGTAATTAGTTAGCTCAATTTACTGAGTTAAGTCCAGTTAAATTAGTTCCAAACTATTTGAGGAACTAATTGTGAGTTATCAGTGAGTTGATGCATGCATGCACTCAACAAGTGTACTCCAGATTACTGAAGATTCCCTCATCAGAAACTCATGCATGTCTATTCTGAGAAAGACCTGGTTGAGCTAAATGTCAAGGACAGTGTACTATCAGTTGCATGTGTTTTCCTATAAAGGAAACTCATGCATGCAGTCAAGGTAAGGTTCCTTGGAGGATTGCGTAGTTCTGACAGGGTGTGAGATTAGTGTGAGAGATCAATGTTCCACTTGGTCGAGAGTCTTCCACTTCGTAATAGGAGGATCACCCAGGAGAAACAATGCAAGGAAATAAGAGCTTAGAGGGCAAAGGAGAAGGATTGTGAGAAGCTTTGATTGCTTGTGAGCATCCAGGAGGATTGTATTAAGAGCTGGCTAGCTGTGAGAGCTAAGGCTTTGTATAATTCTGATGTATTTCCACCTTGTATGATAATACAGATAGTGGGGTTTTAGGTTGAGGCTTTCCCCAAAGTATTTTCACGTGTATTGTGTGATTGTTTCTTCTTCTTTTGGTTATATTGTTCAGCTCTGATTCAACTCGATCTTTAAGCTTCCGCAAATTGATAGTAGAAGTAGGTTATAGTATTTTGCTTTGGAATATTGCATTATCGGGTTTATCTATAGTCAGATTTTCTACATAGGCCTCAAAGCGAGATTTGTAGAGAATTTGCAAAATTTCTATAGGAATTGTCCAACAACCTTTACAGAAACAAGGGAAACCTTTGCAACAACAGGGGCAACCTTTGTAGCAACAGAAAGGTCAACCTTTGCAGCAGCAAGGTCAACCTTTGCAGTAGTAAGTTCAACCTTTGCAGCAGCACGCTCAACTTGTATATCAGCAAGGTCAAACCTTGCAGACACAAGGTCAACCCCTACAGCAACAGGGCCAATCTCTTTACGTCCATGGGCAACAGGTGCAGCAACCTTACAATCCATATGTTGCATATAATGCTTATCAACAGCCTATGGTAGGTCAATATCAAACCTACCGTGGTCAGAATCCACCTTATGGTCAAGGTACCCCTCAGTGGGGTCAAAATCAAGTCCCCTATGGTCAAAATCCTCTGCTGTGGAGGCATAATTATTACCAACAAGGTTGGAACCCACAGGTTGGGCCTCCTAAATAGCCTTACATGCCCTTTAATTGCAGTTTCCATTTTTAGCTACGTTGGAACTGCCTAATGTCTTGAGGTTTACTAATGATCCCATTTTTCTTTTGCCTTACTGACCTCTAGTTCCTACTAAAATTCCGAGCGATTTTCCTAAGTAGGAAGAAAAATCTAAAAAGGACCCTTGAGCCCATGTGATGACATATTATTGATGGTGTTCTTCAAATTCTTATGTTGACGACTCTATTCGTCTCCGCCTCTTTCAGAGAACCTTAATAGGTGTTGCCGCAAAATGATATATCGATTTTCCTCGACCTACCTATGTTGACATTAGATCTTTGGCTATCGTCTTCCTCACCCACTTCCAATTGTCGATTTGATATGAAACTGGCACTCATTTTATCACATCTATGAAGCAAGATACTGCAACCCATACTTCTGATCATATCCATAAATGGAGATGTCGATGTCACCTCATCAAATTCGAAATTCCTGATGAGTTGTTAACTGAATGGTTCACTAAATCATTCGTAAACAAAATTCCTGCAAATATAGAAATGGGTGGATGTGTTACTGAGGACCAAGCTATTTCTCGTGCTCAGTATCTAGACTTAGTCTATTCCCAATCTCGCACATTATATGAGATGTTGCTTGATGCTTCAAGACCATATTCAGATCCGACACCTTCAAATTCTCCCAATACACCACCTATTGATGGTATAATTGGATCAATGTCTCAGACTTCCATCAAAGCTTTTGCGAAGAAGAAATCTGTTTTGGAGACTGGTTCCAATCATCCTTTGAAAAATCCATCAAATGTTGGTAAAACCTCCGAGGTCCATGTTGTCCAGTCTATCGCGGCAGATAAAGCCTTGAAAGGTAAGAAGAAGGGTAAAGGAAAAGCTAGATCCGATAACCCAAAACAGGATCCTCCCAAATCTTCTGCTGATGATGCCTCCAAACAAGAGCCAAAATATCCTTGCCTCATTTGTGAGGAAGACCATTATACCAAGGATTGTCCCCAACATGCTGAAGTTAGGTTTTTATTGGAAGGGACTCTAGTTGTTTTGAAAGAACCATTTCCATCTTAGCAGACTCAGTTGGTAGACCAACCACAATACTCTGCCTCTTCTAGTTCTCAATTTTTCATGATGCAAGGTTCATTTACTATTTATGTCGCTACTCGATCGAAAGACTATCAAACCCTTCAAAAGAAGACGGTGTAGAAAGAAGTCACTGATATACCTTCTAATTCCACTCCACCCAATTCTGGTCCACTCCATATTGAGCGAACTAATAATGAATCTATGATCCAACCACCTCCCAAAGGTGTGCTTTGGAAATCATCCTATAATCTAAATGTTAGAGCTGCACAACATTATAATATAGTCGAAGATTTAGCTCAAGTGCCTTCAGCGATGTCTGCTTTAGAAGTTCTCCAAACAATTCCAACGCAACGGGAATCATTGTTGTCTGCAATAGGAGCCATTGATCCTACTGATTCGAGTTTAATTACTTTCGATCTTGAAAACCATGTTCCCCGACTTCCTCATCAAATTTATTTTCTGATTCAAATTATTATAAAGGGAAAGATGATCTATCGGACTTTCATTGATGAAGGTGCTTCTACCTGCATCATGTATGTTTCGTGTTAGAAGGCCATTGGCTCTCCTCCCCTTAACCAATCCCTGAACACTTTGGAGGCCTTTCATGGCAGAGGTTCCCATCCGTATGGTATTCTCACAAATTTTCCTATCACATTGGAAGGAAACACTATTGAGCTAGAAGTGGAAGTTGTAAATACAACTCTCAATTACAACCTTCTTCTCTAGCCAAGTTGGACCCATACCATGTTTTGTGTGGTTTCTTCTTTGTTCGAGTGCTTCATTTTCCTCATGAAGGAAAATTTTTCACCATCGACCAACTGTCATTTTTCTCTTCCGGTGCATTGAACGACAATGTCCCATATGTAAGAAATACTGAAGTTCCATATGAGAGTGTAGGGGCAGGTCTTTTTAAAGATTTTGATTTAATGGGTACTTTTTCTCTCCTACCTCCTAATATCCCTTCGATCAATATGATCTTTGTTTCTACAGATCCTTGGATTCACCCTTCTCCGGATCAGATTGATTTGTTTAGTGATTCTATGTCGTTAAGTCCGTTAGAACAAGCTTATCAAGAAATTGTCTCGGCGTAAAAGACTACTTCAGAATTCATGTTGTTTTCAGTATGAACCTGGATACTTATGCACAATCTCCTTAGCTTGGTTATTGGGATTCCCCAGATCCTTTGAGCGAGACATTCCCCATCAATGAGAGTATTGTTGAGGTTATGTCTCTTGATTAAACTCCATGGAATGATATTCATCATCGTTCTTCGTTTCTTCCAAACCTAAGTGAGATTCCTTCGTGTCTTGAAGCTTTCATTTCTCATAACCCGACGCATCCACTTCAAATGCATGTTTTGGTGCATGAAGTCTTGTATGAAGGTAATATGGAGAATATTATTGTCACCTTGCCCATTGACATTTCAGTCCAACCTAAAATCATCAAAATTTTTCGACTAGGGGCACCTTTTCCTCATCATGAAATTAATTTTTTCTTGCCTCCTTCCATGAGATTTTCTCACCGAGTCTCTGTCATTTTCCCATTATCACAATGGGGTTTTCATCTTATGAATTGTAGCCCTCACTCACCTGGGGGGCATGGGGACATATCCTTTTATGATTTTTACTCCATTATTTGGTTGAGTCGATGCTTACACGTCATTCCAATGGTGAAACTTCGGTTTTATTCTCTACTGATCGATTACCCGAGTTTGAAAATGGACTCCATCTAAACTTTTTACGCGTGATTTTTCCGTGTAAATAGTCTTTTGTACATTAATATGTGAATTCATTTGTGTGTGCTTTTTTTATTTTTGGTGTGATTGTTTGCTTTGCAGACATGCGTTTTTTTCTTACCTTGTGTTCCACTCGATGTGCAGATGTCGTCAAATCATTATGTTGGTTTTGCTGATGCTGCTTGTCGTAGCACATGAAACTTGTCTTCCACAGCTTGGGCACTCTTTGCCCCTAATGGCCAGTTGATTGATTTGCAAGTTGTTTTCCTGGGATGAACAACTAACAATATTTCTAAATACAGTGCAATTATTGAACTATTGTCAGAAGCAGTTGCTCTTGGCATCAGAGATTTAGTTGTTAAGATAGTTTCACAACTCGTTGTGTTATAATTAAACAATCATTACTCAGTAATAAATCCACAAATTTTGCATATTTATCTACGTGTTCGATTACTAGAAAGAAATTTTGATTTTATCACATATCAACATATTCCACGCAATTTGAATACATTAACAGATGCATTAGCAAATTATGTTCTTGATAAACATTTGTGTAATTTAGAAAAATAATCATATCATTATGATACATGGACACATAAGTAGAAAATAAAGCACATATCTATATATATATATAATATATATATATATATATATATATATATATATATATATATATATAATATATATATATATATATATATATTATATATATATATATATATATATATATATAGATATATATATATATCACGTATGTTAGAGTGTTTAACATCAAAATCACAAAAAATAAAGTTTTCCAAGACACATGGCTTTCAAAGCCTACAACATGTGCAAAAACAACTAGAAAATCTAAACGCATGCATGATGCTTGCGATAACACGAGACTGCCCTAATCACTTGGCCCAATAGTTGGCGTAGTTTTGCAGATACCCCTACTGTGTGCCTCTAGTATCGCAATGGCATATCGTCTATAGTTGCGTATTCTGGAATCCCTCGAGTGATCACATCTAGATTACGTTCCGTCTCTACCATGGGGTTTGCTCCTTCCTCATAGGGAGCCTCTACTACTTGCTTGGATACTCGCCGTGCTATTGGCGACATGCCAGGTGGCCTTTTCGGTCCAACATCTACACATTTATTACAAGTTAAATCTTAGTTGCACTTTCACAAAAAAATCATAAAAACTTGAAAAATCCAAAAACAAGTTTTACCTGCATCAGTCCACTGTTCCCCTGGTGGTAGACGTAGATCTGGGTCCCATCTAAAATATGTGCCTACATACGCATAGTCGTCCACAACGATCACTTGGCGATGCAGCTATATGAAAAACTGCAGAGGAAAATGCATTTGTTGGCCCCCTCCTCCTTGAGGCATGAGTTCACTCCATCTGACTAGCCTCCACAGGATCCAGTACCTCCGTCTACTGATACGAAAACAAGGGCACACTCTCCAAAAAGAAAGTAACCAGAATCGAACCGAAGCCAAACTATTTTAGGTTTCCTCACTTACCCTTGGTTAGCTGCCTCTTCATCTTGGCCAATAACGCTGAACACCAGTTGAATATTGTTGGAGAGAGATTTTCTACTACATGCTGGAATTGGGATTTCAAATTCTCGTGTAAAGCTTGTGTCCCAGCTACGCAAGCTATAGTGAAAAGGATCGTCCTCAAGGGAGGATTGGTGATTTTCACTATCTTTACCTTCCCGCACATTGTCATCTCGGCACCAGGGCAATGTCTTGCGACTAGAGTATTGGTGCTCTCATTTCCAGGACGAGATTTGAAGATTTTAACCCTTTCTCATCTTCTTGAAAATCAAGTGATGAAGTAAATATCTGTCTCCTCCAATTCCAACTCCTGGTCCCCAATAATGAAGATTTCTTGATCAATATCCCATAAACTAATCAAGTAATGCAACAATTTATTTTGCGCTCTAAGACCTGTAGTCCTTAAAAACTTTAGCAACCCACAGTTCTTCAAATCATTTATACATTCTGGATCTTGGGCTGCCTGGTGGTCTTCTGCCTCATGGCCTCTTTCCTTCCATTCAACGACCATATTGGAAAAACCATCCTACAAAACATCATCAAACATTAGTTAAATGCTTTTTCATGGATTAAAATTCAGACATTTTTCCTTAAAAGGAAAATTTTTCCCTAAAAAATTTCTTCCCGCGACCATCACATGTCTAATGAGTAAACCCGCGATGATCGCCCGCACAGTTAAAAATTAAAATTCCTCCTTCTAGCAAGGAAAAAATAGATGAAAATGCATAAAAATGTGATGAAATTCAAGAGCAATGGCAGAGCTCTTACCAATTGCGGACGGCTCAAGAAATGATACCTAGATCTCCCACACTGTTCGCTTGAAAATCGAGGAAAATGGGGTAAAAAATGCACTCTCAAACTTACTCCAACGAAATGGTAAAAACATTTTGACTTGTAGTCTATTTATAAGTTTTAATTTCTTTTTTGCCATTCTTTTATTAATATTTTAATTTTTTTCTCCATATCGGTGATCGGTGGTTATCTTTGTGCAATTACAGGTACTTTTTGGTGGATACAGTGATTATTCTTGACTGATTCAATGAGTTTTTTGTTTTATCTCTTTTTCGGACTCGTTAAAAACAAACAAAAAAGGAACCCCCTGGGAGTTATCCTTAAGCTCTTTTCTGACTCTCGAAACATGAAAAGATCACCAAGTACTTGTCTTTTCGAACTCGTTAAATTAAATGAATTGACGTTGTCTCAATATACGTTTACCCCTTTTTCAGGCTGAGATTGACTATTTACGAAAAAGGTACACCTTGGTCGACATGGTCAAGAGGTTCTCTGGAATATTGTTTTCTACCTTTGCAGGTTTGAGGGACAATATACGAAAAGGGACATGATGGAGTTTTCTTTTTCGTCTCTTTTTCAAACTCTCTAAATATGAAAAAGGTACCGAGTTATTCTTTCATCAAACTCGTTAAAAAATTTAAGACGAAAGACTCGTCACCCTGATAAGACCAAGTTTCTCTTTCCTAGGGCTCATAAAACTTACTAGGATGGATTCATTCGAAGAATGAACTTATATGACAAGCATATGCTATCCCCTTCAAGCTTGTGATAAAAAAATAATTAGGGTACTTGCTAGAAATAGTGGGAGAAATGAAAATGAAACATCCTTTGTATAGGCAGCATGTCGCTCTTGAACATGACACTCTTCTGCTTCTTGTGTTAGGTTTGGGATATCCTCACTCAATCACTTGTCCTCCCAGGTTTGGGTGATCCATTTTTTCCTCTCATCTGACTATTCCACTTTGTCATCATGAACTTTAGTCCTATGTTGCAGTCAAATGTTGCCACGCTCCAGAGTCATGTCGCCAATGTTCAAGAGAAGTCCTATATGTAGTCTATTACCTATACATTGTCTGACCCTTTGGTACAGTCTTGGATCTTATTCATTTCATTCCACTTTATTCCTCATTTCATGTCGATGATGGGGGACTCATCATGGCCCTCCTTCAACGGGTCACTTCCTGTCGACTTCAGCTCATTATCTAGGAAGATGACTTAGAAACTCCCTTTCAGTACCTTAGAGCTTGCATGCCTTAATGGCAAGTTCTTCACATTTGATGACAAATTTTCATCATTGGCCTTTAATCGGGTGATTCCATGAGTGTTCAACTTCAGCTCCTTTTTTCACATTCATGGATTGTATTGTCGTACCTTGAGATCCATTGTCATTATTGGTGGTTTCTCTTGTACCTATTAATGGTCCACATTATTGACCAGTAATCAGGTTGTTTTCTAGCATGTTCGACTTCAACACATTCATTAGCATGTTAGAATTCGTACTTTGATTGGGTTGGGATGGAGCATAAGACCCCGAATCTTGTCTAATATTACTTAGGCTACGTGGAGTTATGCATTATTCAATATTGTACACATGTTTATGCTATATGGATGGATGTGACCATACCATGGGACTTTACATTTATGGTGATCATTCTATCTTGGGTGGTTGCATTCATACCAGAAATTGCCTAACGCATTTTGCCAAAAAAACGTTGTTTAGGGCCTCAAAACGACTTTGAAAGTTCAGGACCCGAAAAACTTCCAAAAATAGTAAATTGTGCTACAATTAAGGAAACTGAAAAAACTGAAAGAAAAATGGTGAGGGTCCAAGTGGAATAGGCAGGTGGCCACCAATATCCAACTAGATTATTGGATTGAATGGGCAGTGTTTGTTGGTCATGCATTCATGTCAGTTGCATTTGTGTTACTTATACTTGTGGTCTATGTGCTTGTTGCATATGCATGGTGTTGGTTATGGTTGTAGTGATGTTGCCATTTGAAAGTGGATAGTGTGTTGTTGGATGTGTTTATCATGAGCATAGGTCAGTTATGCACTGGTTATTCATGTCAATGTTTGTATGTATCGTGTAATATGCATGCATGTCGTCCATATGTTGATTATGTATACATTGATATGGATGTAGTTGTCAAGCTTGAGGTCATGATGTGTGGCTGATATGGTCATGCATTGATGACTGGACTATTGTTAGGATGATATCTACATTCTATTATGATTATGTTTATACATGTATTTTTCTAATCTGATGGATCTTGCAAATGAGATATCCTCCCCGAGCTACACTAAGGTATGTTGATTATGTTTATATTTTGGTTTAGCTAACATGGTATGTTTGGTAGGAAAGAGATCAAGATGACTAGCAATATGGGAGACTACATTTCACAAGACTCTCCCTATGGATCAAATGATCAATGTGGTGTTGGGCACTCTTCTGGCTTATCAGACACATTGAGAAGCCTAAAGGAAGAATTAAGGAGTTGCAATGCAAATAATGACACAATCATGTAGGCATAGGAGAAACAAGCAGAATTTAATGCAGTAATCCTTCAGAGTTTGTCAAACTTGCAAAGACAGGGGCCACTTTGGATCAACCATGTATAGGATAATATGACTAATGGGGAATTTGACAATAGATCTCATGGTGGGCACATGTCAGATAGAGATGACACAATTAGAGATGGCAGGTTCTTGGACACATTGTATCAGAGAAGTGATGTACACAGGCACTATGATCATCATCGTTGTCACCCTTATAGGAGGAATGGCAGGGGATATTTGTCGGATGAGTTTAAGAAAGCTAAGCCACCTACCTTTTGATGGATATTTGAAGAAGCCAGAGGATGCAAAGGTTTGGTTACTTGGGATGAAGAAGTTCTTTGATTTGAAAATTACATAGATAATATGAAGAACATAGTAGGTATCTTCAGCCTGAAAGGTAAAGCAGACATCTGGTGGGAAGATGTGAAGTGGGTCAGATAAATCAGGAAAAAATAGTTGAGTTGACATGAATTCAAGAGACTTTTCAGGAAGAAGTACATGTTGGAGAGGTACTACGGCAGCAACTCCAAGGAATTCTATGAACTAAAAGTGGGATCGATGACAGATGAGGAGTATACGAATAAGTTCTTCACACTATTGATGTAGGTATAGTATCTTAAAGATGAAAAGGCTCAAGTTTAGAGATTTGTTAGTGGATTTCCATTATCATTTAGAGATCGGATTGAGTACGATGAGTCTCGATCACTTGAGGAAGTTATTGGAAAACTAAAGCATTGTTATGAGCAGTTAAAACGTAAGAAAAAATCTCAGCAAGGTTGGAAAGGAAAAGACAAAGCTAAAAAGAACAAGACCTCAGAATGTAGAAGAGAAAGAGAATGTTGCACCATACAAGAAGTTTAACGTAGCTAGATAGGGACATGGGTCACAACAACATAATAGAGGTGATGGTACCAGACGGTTGGAGTGTTGGATATGTGGTAAAGAAAATATCAAGAGAGATTGTCAACAGTATCAGGGTGGTAGGCCTCAGATTTACAATGCACATGAGGTGTAGATGTTGGGGATGTTGGGCAGAGCATTCCTTGTATCTATATATCATTGGATAAAATGCAAACAGATTACCAAGAATCTATCATTGAGATGGACAGTAAGCTTTGTGATCAAGTTGTTTTTATTTTAATTGACCCTGGATCTAACTATAGTTATATTAGCCTTGACTTGGTGGATAAGTGTGGTTTGAATAAATAAATGCATGCAAAATCGTGGTTAGTACAGTTGGCTACGGGTACAAAGAAGAGAGTTCATCATTGGATAGGATCTTGTGCATTTGAACTGAATGGTATACCTACATCAACACATTTGAATGTATTTCCATTGGGATCATATAATATGCTTTTGGGCATGAACTCGTTGTATCTTCATAAGACCAAGGTGGATTGTTATGACAAATTTTTTGAATACTTGAATGACAATGGAGAGAAAAGAATCTTATAGGGTAAGAACAAGGCAACATCAGTTAGGATGGTGATAGTTATGCAAGCAAAACGCAATCACAAAAAGGGTGTGTGTTATTTGCAGTACACATTTCTAGTGATAAAGGTAAGGAGGACAAGAATGCAAAGGTATTGAGCAGGTACCCGGTCTTGCAATGGTTTTAGGATGTGTTTCCAACAAAGATATCAGAGTTTCCGCCTCACATAGAAGTGGAATTTTCTATTGAGTTGGCACCAAGGGCAACACCAACATCAAAGGCACCTTACAGGATGAGCACTCCAAAGTTAATAGAGTTGAAGTTATAGTTGAAGGAAATTTTTTACAAGGGATACATCAGGCCATGTGTATCGCCTTGGGGTGCATCAATATTGTTTGTGAAGAAGAAGGATGGTACTCTCAGGTTATGCATTGATTACAGGCAGTTAAATAAGGTAATCATCAAGAACATGTATCTGTTGTTGAGGATTGATGATTGTTCAATTAGTTGAAGGGAGAAACAATATGCTCAAAGATTCATCTAAGATCCAGATATCATCAGGTACACATTAAAGAAGAGGATGTCTACAAGACAACTTTCCAGACCAGGTATGGGCATTATGAGTTTTTTGTAGTTCCATTTGGTTTGACTAATTCTCCAATGACCTTTATGTGTTTGATGAATAGTGTGTTGTGTCCTTATTTGGACAAGTTTGTTATTGTATTCATTAATGACATCTTGATATATCCTGAGAATGAGGAATAATATGTCGAGCATTTAGAAACAATATTGAGACTATTGAGAGAACGTCGGTTGTATGTTAAGCTCAATAAATGTAGTTTCTTTCATATGGAGGTGCATTACTTGAGACATGTTGTTTCCAGGGAAGGCATAACAGTGGATCCAGAGAAGATAAGGGCTATCATGGAGTGGGAAGCTCCTAGAAATGTGGAAGAGGTAAGATCATGTTGACAGTGTTAGACCCGCCAACATATCAAGGGATCTCCCTGGTAAGAAGTCCCAATTACACCTCAGACCATTTGGTGTAGGAGTCCCAACAATGGGTCGTACGGAAATGCCTTGACCGCGATTTCAGACAAAGGCAAGTAAGATAACTTTGTTGGCAACAAGGGTGTGACATATGCAGTAATCCAAGGAAGGTGCATGAGAGGTTCTAACACATGGGGGTTGAGATGAGTGCACCCCTTGGAAACCTGTGATAGCACAAAGTTAAGAAGGGAACACACAAGCAAGGGTGCATCACAACATGGAAGGCAAGTTAACTAGCGATCCAAAGTGATGGTTAAACCAACAACACATTTCAAAAAGATTCATACATACATACACAAAAATAGATATACATGCATGCGTAAGCAAACAAATACATATATCATTTAGAGTAAACCGGTAGCTGAAATAATATACAACATATGCATAAAACCTACTAGCTCTTGTTATATTAATAAGTCTAAGTTCCAGTCATATAATACATCCATGTTGAACCACTAGTTTCGACAGTGGAACGTTACAACCACAACCGCCTACTCCTCCAAAGACATGTACTAGCTGTACACAGTGGAGAAGCCAAGGCTCACTACAACACTGTCCAAGCTCTCTATAAGATAGTCCTATCAGAAGCTTGGATGACCAAAAGCATTTACAATGAGTTATGAGGGACTATTTATAGCAAATGGTGGGGTGACCCTTGACATTCCCCTTTGTGACAGTTCATCTACCCTCATGACTCTTCATCTACTCTATGATTGTTACATCCAACTATCAACACTTGAACTTACACTTGACAAGATGTTACATTGCAGTGCACATGTATCCATGTGAGACAAAAATGGCTTGAGCAAGCCATGCAAGACATCACTATGACTCGGACAATCGTGGGAAGTCCAATTCTTCAACATCCTCGTGATGATCAACAATAGCGTATTGATGCCAAGATCAGTAGTCCGCAATGGTGTCTGTGTACTCCAAGGTGATATCTTTCTAGAACTTGACTCTTGCCTCCATAACACCTGGTACATTTCTCAGGCTCCTCTGTCGACCTCATCTAAAAACATGTGCATCATTGTCTTCAACGTGGCCGGACCAGCAACATACTTGTGCATGGTGTCTGCACTGATCGAAAAGTCTGGGCTGGTGGCTATGCACATCAACTCGTCAAAGTACAAGTCAAGCTCTAGTCAAACATGTGCCTTTGTCTTCGCCTGGGTGAGAGTCCCAATAGATGGGATCACATGTGCGCGCACCACAACATCCATACTCTTGAATACACGTGCATGGGAAGGTTGTAGACTAGCGATGAGCTACGGGAGCTCTTCATAGGTTCCAAATCTGACTCTAGATGCGTGCCTTCAACTTGATTGCTCTAGGCTTCATCATCTTAGGCAAGTGAAGTGAGGCTCCTTTGTATCTCATCATCCACGTTTTCATGTAATCAACAACAACATGCTCGTTCGATAAGATATGTGCTCTTCTAGCACATCACTGCTGCCATCCGTTGAGATGGACGAATGCCTTATGCATAGTACCAAACTTGGAATACAACACCCGCATAACTGTGTCAAGGGACAACACCTCATATAGTATTGCCTTCTTCAGTTCTACTCGAGCGAACGCTCTCACCAGCTCTCCTCCTTGCTTGGTCGTCTGTAGCTCCTTAGCCATTCACTCATTCTCAGCTATAAGAAAGTGGACACTTGAGCTAGTGGCTTCGACATATGCTCTAATGGCATCAACCAAGGCTGTTGGATGTTTGCGCACATCAGACATGATCACTCGTTCCTCATACTGCGTAGGAGATGTATGATCTTCCGGAGTTGACACTCTATGGGATTTCACAACTCTATGTTGAGACTCGTCGAATGAGATGTGAATCTCTCCTTCTAGTTGATCTCCAAGGATCTCAGTGTCTCCTTGGTCACTTGGGACTTACTCATCTTCTGGATGCGGTGAAGCTGGTGGGTCGACCTCTTAGTGGTGAGGCATGAGTTTGATGTCCTCCTCTAAATCCTGCTACTCCATGTTTGTATCCATCTATTCAAGTGCTTGCTCTATCTCCTGAGCAAAGTCCCACTCCTACGATGGTTCACCATGTTTGCCTGATGCTGACTGTTCCGATGAGTCCACTACCTGTACGGGCATTGTTTCGTCCATCTGCACATGTTGCGCCCCCTGTTGTACATGTTGTTGTTGCGCTTCCCTCTCCTGTTTGCGTAGCTCCTGTTCCTTTCAGAGTTTCTCCTTCAACTCATGCAACTTCTTCTCCATTTCCTCCATTCTCTGCTTCTCTCTCTGCCTTTGTGCATTTCGCTTGTCGTGTTGTTGCCTCTTTGCCTCTATGGCCATAGCTGATTTCTCCACAAGTGGATCTGCTTGGAACTTGCAGCTTTGCTCTTCCTCCATGCGATCGACAATCTTCCTCTTGCCCTTGTCACGCAATGGTTGTTGAAAAGTGTGCAACAAGAAATGCTTGTTGAGAATGCAACAAGATGATGGAGCTTAGTGGAAAAGAGTCGCCTTCACTAAGTGGGCCCATAGGCTATTCTTGGCGCAAGTCTATTTTTAGACATATGGATCATGTCTATGGATTGCAGGTTGTTGTTTATGGATGATTGATCAAGTTGGAAAAAATAGATGGACTTCTATTTTTAGACCACAGCGGAGTGGCTGCTGAGTCTAAATATAGAATAGTCAAATATTATTAGCTCATAATAATATTTAGACTATAAACTTTGTCTTATTCTCTTAGAGCACTTCAGGATGAGCTACGGATGTGGTACATGCAGATCCCAGAAGGAAATACGTGGTTACCTATGGGATGACTAATATTTGCATGCAGGACTTAAGTTAGAGCTCAAGTGAGTTGAGTTTAGTGGACTGGAGGTGCAGTTGATGGAGTTGTGTTCAGTTTGGCTTTGTTAAACTGGTTGTATTTAGTCTAACTGGCCAATAGACTAGAGATGAGTTGGGTGAATTAGTTATTAATTAATTCATGAGTTATTAACTCATAATACAACTAATGAATACATCAGTTATCTCAGTTGCATGTCAATGCATGTTCAGTTCAACAGGGACAGGTGTTAGAGAATCAGATTGCTATCAGTTGTGACTATAGTTGTGCATCAGATCTTGCACAAGTCAAGGGATTGAGTATGCCAATGAATTTGCCCACATTGTAGCTTGTGCTCACATTATTTAGCCAAGTAAATACATGGTTGCCTTGGAATTATCATCAATTTTCATGCAGGTATTGAGCAGCGGAGGCAGGCAAGCAGCAGAAGAGATTTGAGCCAGTGATTGATTCAGATCTAAGCTGTATTGTGTGTAACAGGTGGAGCTGGTACTGGATTGCTTGTAATAAGCATTGTACTTTGTAATGTTACATGAATCAATCATTAATATACAGATAGTTGGGGTTTTTAGCGAGATGCTTTCCCCGGGATACATACTGTGTTAATGTGTGAATGCTCTTGATGTTTTATTGTTATCGATGCTGCTATATTGATGATCAACGTAGAGGAGCTTATGTATTGTGTATGTTTTCCGCAATAGTACATGATCAGGATAATCTCTGTTGAATATGTGTTAAATTATTCAACTTTTCTACATGGTATCAGAGCTGGTTGATTTGTAGAAGAGATTTCTACAGGATATCATTGGGATGTTGCTTCGCTAGCCATTCCACAGCGAAGTCGACTGGTTCATTGAGTCTGGAGGAGTTGTAACAATATCTCCATGGGTCCTCCTTCGCCCAATGACATGCCCCATGGATCCAGTTGAATTCTACTCTCGTGCAATGATATTTCACAAGACAATGCGGGTCATACAGATTGTAACTTCAGAGGTCGAAAGGATACTTCTTCATCTGCTCTGCTTTGAGATCCGTATTCTTGAAACTACGGATCTCGTATAACCTAATGCGCAACGAAAGAGCGGGCCAAGGTGCCTTCTTCTTCTGGTGCAGCCTAGCTGTCAATTCTGCCGAGATGTCATATGCTACTTCCTGCATGACAAGTACATCTAAGGAAAACTTCGGTAGAACATGCAGAGGCTTCTCTACACTGTACATCCGTATGAAGGTGTCAGATGATGAAGCATGCTAATTAGTTATCTCTATCAGTGCCTCCATTGTTGCCTTCGACATGAAGGGTGGATCATGTTCGAATATCATCTTGTAAACCGAGGTGACAAAATGATTGGACAACCATGTGATAAATCCTCTGAAGATGCATTCAGACAACATCTTACAATAAGGTTTCACAACAGTCTTCGTCGGTGACCATGCCCACTTCAAGCCTAGGAACTTCTGTCGGGCATAGACTGCATCCAAGATGTAGGCAGACGTGTAGATTTCTACTTGCATACCTTTGGGCGATTGTCGAGCCCTTGTTACCTGTTCCTTCAGCTGACATTTTGACAAAGGCATTGTCAAAGTGTACATTCGAGTTCCATAGAGAAAGGATTGGGGTGGTAGATAATCCCTTTCTTGTTGAGAGGGAGTGTTGAAATATGGCAACAAGAATATTCCAATTTAATTTGTCCTTGAATTAAATTGTGAATTAAATCTAATTAGTCTTAGCAACTACTTGGAAATAATTAATTAATTTATTTTAAATTAATTAGTTGGAGAAATTCAAGTTAGAAGTCTTTCTGAAGTCATGCAAGAATTATCCCTTAAATTAAGGAGATAAGATTGAGTTATATTTGAGTTGTAATTAGTTAACTCAGTTTACTGAGTTAAGTCCAGTTAAATTAGTTCCAAACTGTTTGAGGAACTAAATAGTGAGGTTAACAGTCAGGTTGGTGCATGCATGCACTCAACTAGTGCTACTCCAGTTAACTGAAGATTCCCTCATCAGAAACTCATGCATGTCTATTCTAAGAAAGACCCAGTTGAGATTAAAGTCAAGGACAATGTACTATTAGTTGGATGTGTTTTCTCATCGAGAAAACTCATGCATGCAGTCAAGGATTTAATCCTTGAGGATTGTGCGGTTTTGGAAGGTTTTCCACTTGGTAACTGGGAATAATCCACAAGGAACAACGCAAGGAAATAGGAGCTTGGAGAGTAAAGAGGAAGGTTGGAGAGAAGCCAAGATTGCCTATGAGCATCTATGAGGATTGTACTAAGAGCTGGCTAGCTTTACGAGCTAAGGCTTTGTATAATTCCTATGTATTTCGACATGTATGATAATACAATAGTGTGGGGTTTTTAGCTGAGGCTTTCCCCAAAGTACTTTCATTTGTATTGTGTGATTGATTCTTCTTCTTCTGGTGATATTATTCAGCTCGATATTTAAGCTTCCGCAAATTGATAGTAGAAGTAGGTTATAGTATTCTGCTTTGATTTATATTGCATTATCGGGGTAACCTATCACAGATTTTCTACATGGTATCAAAGCTAGATTTATAGAAATTATCTACATGGTATCAGGCTATGAATAGTATACTGAGAAGAGAATTCAAAGTTTGAAGTTCGGGGTTGCAGGTGCAAATCAAATTCATATCATACTTCAAGGTTGGCCAATGGCTTTCTATGGCTTGAGACTCATGTTGGGCATGGAATCCCCCCACAACATATTTTGGGGCTCAAAGCCCAAGTTTTAGTCAAAGGTTTTGTAAGACTCCGTGAATTGCGGGCGCAGAGTGCGAAGTATAGGTTAAGTCATAGGGTTGTCCGCCCTAAAGTATTGTAATATAATGTAAAATCATGTCGGCCTACCCATGGTCTACGGACCATGGGATTGTATAAATAAAGCGAGGCTCTAAGTTGTAAAGATAGCGAAGGAGGAAGAAGAAAGAAGAATATGAAAGGTTTGAGCATAGAGTAGGAGTCTAAGTGTATTGGGTCGTACTAGTAGGAAAAGGCTCTGTAGCTGAGTGTGCAGAGGCCTAGTAGAGTCCACAGCTGAGTAAGCGGACCCTTGCAGCTGAGTGCACAGGGTGGTGTCGAGTCTATAATCTTGATCAAAGAATAATAAAGAGAAGTTGATTCCTATTTCTGTGTATCTACTTGTGCATTGCCTTCTTTACACTTATATTGTCTTATTTATCACGCGCACTGATATGATTGTTGAATATGCTGTAATAATCATTAGTATTACACAAACAAGTTAAGTAATTAGGTAATAACAAATTGAATAGCAAGGAAATTGGGTATTATACGGGTTGCGCCCCAAGTAGGGCTGCACGGAAGCAACATCACAGGTTGCAAAGGTATAACAAGTGCACGTAGTGACGTGCACATAGGGTCAAACCGCGGACCTCCAGAAGCTCATTAGACATCCCTAGGGTGTGGAAACCTAGTTCTAGCACCCTCCCATACTACTTTGGGTGAGACCTCAGTTCGCGCTCTGTGGACTATTGCTGAAAGGGCCAGTAGTACCAGGATTTGCTTGGCTAAATCACCTCTGAACCTGGGTCGAGCCCATACAAGCCAACAAATGGTTCCATTGTCGAGACCAGAATCTGCCCGAGGGATGTCTGATGCCGTGCCACTATAATCCAACAAAGAAAGAAATTGAAGAGTAGTTGGATAAGAATATTCACGACTTTGCAGCGTAGGAAAACAGAAATCTGCAAGTATCTAAGGAACAGTGGTTGGAGCGCTACTTGTATACGGAAATCCACGAAATTTTCTTTGCATCCTTTCCCTCTGAGTTGTATGAGTGGATTTCAAAGTTAGCAGACAACCAGGGAATGTATTGTCCTAGGTGGACGTTGGTGGCCACCCACCTATCCCACTTGGACCCCCACAACTGTCTCTTTTAAATTTTCAGTTTCTGTAATTGTAGCACAATTTACTATTTTTAGCATTTTTTCAGGTCATAAACTTCCGGAGCCGTTTTGAGGCCCTAAACGATGTTTTTTGGGAAATATAGGAGCAACATGGGTACATGGACCAATTTTTCACATCCCAAAGTTGTAGTGCTCGGATAGATCTTTCTAACGAGCTATTATACGCGTCAAACGAAGATCGGGTGCCAAAGTTACGACCTCGGGAAGTTGATGTACCAACTTACCCAAAACGAAGCCCACAATTTTGCGTTTCATCTTCTAGGATTAGGTTTTGGGATGTTAAGGGTTTTCCATTATTTCTCAACAATAAATAGGCCTTCGACCCTCATTGTAACACAATTTAGAGGCATGTAGCTACCACATCTCTTCTCAGAGATAAGCTACCATCGCCCTAGCTGGTTTATTTCCATTTCTGTTTGTAAGCATATTTCAGTATTTTACATTAATTAAATGAAGTATTATTTCCGCTTCATATCTGTATTTATGGTTATCTCTATAATTTGTTGCGTTCCTGTTTAAATCTGGATCAGTGGTATCAGAGCAGTCTGTTTTTTCTCTGTTTTTCTTTGCATGTCCCCAACGACGTCGGGATATAAGGAGTTAGAGCTTGCACTGGTCGAAAGTTTACAAGACCAGCCTCAAAAATCCTGACGACCTCCCATTGTGGATGAAAAGAAAGACGAGGGGGCAGGAGATCCTATCAAAATCTTGCTCGAAGAAGCACTCGAGCGACAAAGGAACGCGATGATGGACAACTTTTCCCAGATCCTTCAGCGGCTACCCAAAGGCTATGCATCGGCTTCCAACAACTACTCTGGAAATGCCACAGCCTTTAAGGTACAAGTTAATTTTGAAATCCCCATCTTCGAGGGTTAGATAGACGCAGATGTCGTAGATAAATGGTTAAATCTGCTAGATGGGTATTTTTCTGTTCATGATTTTTCCAGTCAGGAAAAGATTATTTTCGCTCTTCTCAAAGCAGCCCCCCATGTCAAGGACTAGTGGGAAACCTACTGCGAGCAAAAGGATGAAAGTACGGGCTCACTGTTCTCAGTCGTACCCACTTGGAATTCATTTTGGGATGCCATTAAGGAGCAGTATTACCCTATCAAAAGCTATGAGGAAAAATACATAAAGTGGACCACGCTGCAATAGGGAAGGGACCAAGATGTGCCTGTTTTCACCAACATTTTTCATACCCTTCACACACAGTTAGGTATCAACGATTCTGAGTTGCATCTAGTACTCAAATATTGCAGTTGCCTACACAGATACATCTAGGAAGAGATGGAGTTCCTGAACATCTCCTCACTAGGCACAACGTACTGATACACTGTCAAAATCGAGCAAAAGTTTAAACAAAAGAAGCGAGACTTTGGATCTGCGAATACAAAGACTAAAGGACAAAGCTAAGGTGGTGTGAGTTCCATAAGAGCCCCAGTCACAACATAAGTGAGTGTCGGACCAACCAGTCACTGGTGGCCGAACTAAAGGCTTTCGAATGAGATGCATGTTCTAATCCTGAGTCAGAACCTAAAAAGGGGAATGGCAAAGGGAAGTAGATCATTGATGCGGAGCCTAGTGCCACTATTGCCACTGCCAAGTTCCAGAAGAATGAGTCCGAAGATCCAGAGGAGGGGGAGCATCTTTTCCACTCATATATGTGGGTGAAGGGTTCACCGCTGCAAATCATTATCGACAGTGGTAGCCAAAATAACCTCATTTCAACAGAGGTCGTGAAGTGGTTGGGCTTACCAACTACACCACACCTGCAACCGTACAGTATCGGGTGGCTTCACCAAGGACGAGATCTCCAAGTTCGCCAGCAGTGCCACCTTCCCTACAGCATCAAACCCTTCACAGATGAGGTATTGTGTGATGTTACACCTCTGGATGTTTGCAATGTATTATTAGGCCAACCATACTTGTGGAGGCGACTCGTTGTGTATGAGTCAAGGCCTCACACTGTTATTATTTCTTTGTGTAATTCATTATATAGGATACTCGAGGTAGCCCCACCTACCACCACCTCTTTAATCACTGCTAAGAAATGTTGCAAGCTCATCTCCCAGACTAGGAAATTCATTTTCTGTCTGGTTCACTCCCAAAGTAAGGGGAAGATCGTCGCCACATCCATGACCCCTGCAAAGGGTTCCTCCATGCAGCAGCAACAACAGCAGAGGGATATGGTCATGAAAGAACACAGGAACAACTTCTCCTCACCCACAGTGGTACCACACAAGTTTTAGGTGGGCAACAAAGTCTGGTTGCATCAGCAGAAAGAACACCTTACCAGAACCCATCAAAAGCTCAACCCACTCTGACATTGTCCTTACAGCATTACCAAGGCTATGGGAAACAATTCTTTGGAGCACAACATTCCTCCATTCCTTTGCCTGCACCAAGTGTTCAATGTGTACTACCCTCGACCGTGCTTCCCACCATTACTGGACACCATTCCAGGGTTTCTAGGTCACCCTCCACTCATTGATTGGTCTGCTTCTCAGAGATCGATTACTCTTGCACAAGAGTCTTCTACATCAAGACATCTTTTACAATTTGCTTTTGGTTCTTTGGTGAGAAGTTGTTTTCATTAGTGTCGAACCGTATTGATGCTTTGAATATAGCTTTGAAGAAAGTGTTTGTTATCATTCTTGTGTTTTGGAAAGTGAAAGTGATTTTCATTTAAGTATTTTTGAGATACTTTTTGCATTCAAAATCATAAAGTGAAATAGATTTTCATGTTTAGTGAGTTGTTTGCATTTCCCTTCACTTTTTGTATTCATTTGCATTGATTGAATCAAAGTGAAAGGAAAATCATTATTGCATCTTAGTGAAAGGAAGGAGATTTTTATTTCTATAGGATTTCATGTTGGCATTGCATTTGTTAGTAGAATGAAAGATTAGATTTCATTTTTACATATTGCATTGGAGGAAATTGTGTTGATGCATTTTGAATTGTTTGATTCATTGCTTAATTATTTCTCTTC
This sequence comes from Pinus taeda, assembly GCA_000404065.3. Classification (NCBI taxonomy): domain Eukaryota; kingdom Viridiplantae; phylum Streptophyta; class Pinopsida; order Pinales; family Pinaceae; genus Pinus; species Pinus taeda. The sequence continues at coordinate 423,765 of APFE031302285.1, forward strand.
CTTTGTTAGCTTAGCTTTCATCGAATGAAAAGGTTTCATTTTCATCATTTAGTTGTATTCAAGGAATAGGTGACATCGTTGAGCCATCAAAATTGAAACTTAATTCAAGATTAACTTAAAATTTACCTCGATTAACCTAAGGAGCATTTGTTACTTAACAAAAATATATAGAGGTCTAGGGTAGAGACGTGTTCCAGCATCTTAAAACATAGCAACTTTTGTTAACTACCTACAGTGTATCTCGAGGATGAACTCCCGTCCCATTATGGAAGTATATAGAAGGTTCTGCATTACTTTCGGGTATATCAGAGGCACTTCAGTATGAAAAGTATATAGGGGTGCTCTCATCGAACGATTTTGCATTAGATAGCACTAACATGGACTTGTGCTCCTCGTATCATCGTGTATATATTGGAAGACCACATTAGGTTGTTATCCTTTAGCCACAGGTAAACGAGTCAGTCACCTTGTAAACATGATACACTGAACACAGCATTCAGGGAGATTGGTCATCATACGTTAAGTCCTTAGCTTCGGCTGGGGTGTATATTGCGGTTCACAGATACTTGGTAAACCCTCTTGCCTAGCTTTTACCCATTTTGATTTATTTGTTGTTTCGTGTCAAAAAATTAACTGCCAACAATAACATGTCGAACCCATGCAGTTGATTCTTGGCTCAATATTGAGTAAATCCTTGTAAATTTATTTTTAATCAACCCTCAATGAATCATTTCTCCTTCTTCTGCTCTTGAGAGAAAGTCACCATGGCTGAACCATTGAGTTCACCCCAAATTTCCCCTTCGTTGTCTGATATTGAAGGGTCTTCACAAGGAGTTCATCTGGAACTTCCTCAGTCACTTGAAGCTCAAGGCTTTGAACTTGGGATTGTCCCAAGAATCCAACCTCTTGTTTCTCATCCACCACCTTCGGATTCCTTGTCACCTCAAGAATTTGATCCAGAAACCCCTGAGAGTCCGTAGAGGTTTATCTTATATCCTCTAAATTTGTTATTTGATCCTGTTGTGATATCTCCTCGGCATCCTTACAATCCTTACAATCAACTTGGTGTTCCTTTCGAGTTATCTCCTCGTACAACACAGATTCCTCCTCACCAGTTATTTCCACCCATGGATTTAGAAGGTGAGATTCTAACCTCTCCTCAAGGTCATCTGGAAGTTTCCACTACTCACACTCCTCATGTTGAGGAAGAGAAAGAATATGACTTTCCTCTAGAAGGCTTTCTTTTTACGGGAAGAGTCCCATCTCACACAATCCCTGAAGCCAGTGGGCCTATGCTTCCACATGGTTATACAACCTTAGCTCAGTTAGTTTCGGGAACTCCTAGTGCTTCATATTTGTACCAAAATCCTATTTGGCGATCAAATGAGATGCCCACTACTGGTTCGTTTATCCCAAATGCAACCTCTCAAATTCCTATAAAAATTGTTGTTATGTTAGTTCTGGTTCAACCGACGATTCCATCACACCCTGTACCATCATTTTAACCTTCTATTCTGGTACAGCCGGCTATTTCAAGTCATGCCTTAGCAAATTCCTCCACCCCTCCATCAAGTGGACATAATGTACCACCGCCTCGAGGGAAAAATCCAAATATTCCTCTTATGTTAGGTGGAACCCATGTGAGTGGATCACAACCTCACATGGTTGGAGTTAATCAACCTTATTCTAGTGGTATTCCTAACCTTGTTGGTCCATCCGGGGCGGGTAATATCCATTATCAACATCCTTACACAACTCATATTCCACTCCAACAGGCTTATGTCCCATATGGTTCACAAGCCTTGCAAAATCCATCTTATATTCCACAACCAAGACCCTATGTTCAACTTGGTCCATCTACTATTCTTGGTGCATATGGTCAAAACCCATACGGAACTTACCAATACCCACAGGGTATGCCTCAAGGAATTGTTGAAAATAGCAACAAGAAATGATAAAAATAGAATCCAGAAATTCCAATTTTAATTTGTCCTTGAATTAAAATTGTGAATTAAAATCGAATTTAGTCTCACCGGCTGCTTGGAAATAATTAATTAATTCATTATGGATTAAGTAGTTGGAGAAATTCAAGTTAGAAGTCTTTCTGCAGTCATGCAACAGTTATCCCTTAAATTAAGGAGATTATCCCTTAATTAAGGAGATAAGATTGAGTTATATTTGAGTTGTAATTAGTTAGCTCAATTTACTGAGTTAAGTCTAGTTAAATTAGTTCCAAATGGTTTGAGGAACTAATTGTGAGTTATCAGTCAGTTGATGCATGCATGCCCTCAACAAGTGTACTCTAGATAACTAAAGATTCCCTCATCAGAAACTCGTGCATGTCTATTCTGAGAAAGACCCAGTTGAGCTAAATGTCAAGGACAATGTACTATCAGTTGCATGTGTTTTCCTATAAAGGAAACTCATGCATGCAGTCAAGATAAGGTTCCTTGGAGGATTGCGCAGTTCAGACAAGGTGTGAGATCAATGTGAGAGATCAGTGTTCCACTTGGTTGAGAGTCTTCCACTTGGTAACAGGAGGATTTCCCAGGAGAAACAACGCAAGGAAATAGGAGCTTGGACGGCAGAGGAGAAGGCTTGTGAGAAACTTTGATTTCCTATGAGAATCCAGGAGAATTGTACTGAGAGCTGGCTAGCTGTGAGAGCTGAGGCATTATATAATTTTGATGTATTTCCAAATTGTATGATAATATAGATAGTGGGGTTTTTAGCTGAGGCTTTCCCCAAAGTATTTTCATGTGTATTGTGTGATTGATTCTTCTTCTTCTAGTTATATTGTTTAGCTCTGATTCAACTCAATCTTTAATCTTCCGCAAATTGATAATAGAAGTAGGTTATAGTAGTTTGCTTTGGTATATTGCATTATCGAGTTAATCCACAGTCAAATTTTCTACACAGGCCTCAGAGCGAGATTTTTAGAGAATTTGCAGAATTTCTACATGGTATCAAAGCCAAGTTTATCGGAGCTGTGAACAATATACTGAGGAGAGAATTCAAAGTTTGAAGTGAAAGGTTCCAGGTGCAAATTGAATTCATATCATACTTCAATTGAGATGGGACATTATGCAACTAATTTCCCATCGAAGAAGTCCAAGAAGGGATCCTTGGAAGGATTGGAAGGTGAGGCATTAGCCTCTCAGTTAGAAATGGACTTTACCCTCATCACATGCATGGTGTCATCGATGATGGGTTGTGTTTGGTATCTTGACAGTGCAGCCTCATTCCACATGACCAATGATAAAAGTTTATTCAGTGCCTTGGAGGACAAAGACCTCAAGATGCGCATAGAGATGGGTGACGACGGAGGGCATAGTGTTTCAGGAATGGGCACAGTTTCTTTTCAGGGGGAGCATGGAGCTCCTATCACCTTGAAAAATTTGAAGTACGTACCTGGACTGAGGAAGAACTTGGTATCGGTCATGATGTTGGAGGACAAAGGCTACGATGTTGTCTTCTCTAAAGGAAAGGCATTCCTTAGACACATCACCATGATACAGGTGAAACAAATCGATTCAAAAGTTAAGAACCTGTATGCTCTTGAGGTTCAAGATGCATGCAAAGCCTTGAGGAGAAAGGAAAATTTTAGAGACTTGGTGGTTGAGAGGGAGAGTAAACTACCTCTCAACATACAATCCCAGAAGAAGTCTCAGACAATTATGGAGGAGCCACAATTGGAGAAGCAGAGAGGAGACCGAGTGAAGAGTTCCACTCATGCAGATACCTCCATGAGGGTGGAATTTCGATCCAAGTGGGTAGAGAGATCACATGCAACATATCTCCAGGTGTGAGGTGGGGCGATGTGAAGTGATAGTCCCAAGAAGGCTGAAATTGGGCAGGGTCCATTGAGAGGTTTTATCTCATAGATCATACCTTGCTATGAGAGCCCAAAGTACATAGTAGCGGGAGAATCAATGGGATTGATGCAGTCAGAGATCAAAGTGACACAGGCTAGAGAAATTAGATATTGAAGAGCGCAGAGAAGGATGGAAAACAGTGCAGAAAGGCAGAGTCAGCAAAAGCACAAAGTTTTCAGTTGATAGAGGTAATAGCAGTCAGAGACTTTGATGACAGATGCATCATACTGATTTAGGTTGGATGGTTTTTTTGTTTCTAGAGTTGTTGGAGCAACAACACTAGAGAGAAGTGTTGCATGCATAACATTCCAAAGGTTCACGATCGGGATCGAGTTGAATTACTTTCTTTTTGAGAGGGAGTGTTGAAAATAGCAACAAGAAATGATAAAAATAGAATCCAAAAAGTCCAATTTTAATTTGTCATTGAATTAAAATTGTGAATTAAAATCGAATTTACTCTCACCAACTGCTTGGAAATAAATAATTAATTCATTATGGATTAATTAGTTGGAGAAATTCAAGTTATAAGTCTTTTTGCAGTCATGCAACAGTTATCCCTTAAATTAAGGAGATAAGATTGAGTTATATTTGAGTTGTAATTAGTTAGCTCAATTTACTGAGTTAAGTCCAATTAAATTAGTTCCAAACTGTTTGAGGAACTAATTGTGAGTTATCAGTGAGTTGATGCATGCATGCACTCAACAAGTGTACTCCAGATAACTGAAGAGATTCCCTCATCAGAAACTCATGCATGTCTATTCTGAGAAAGACCCAGTTGAGCTAAATGTCAAGGACAGTGTACTATCAGTTGCATGTGTTTTCCTATAAAGGAAACTCATGCATGCAGTCAAGGTAAGGTTCCTTGGAGGATTGCGTAGTTCTGATAGGGTGTGAGATTAGTGTGAGAGATCAGTGTTCCACTTGGTTGAGAGTCTTCCACTTCGTAATAGGAGGATCACCCAGGAGAAACAATGCAAGGAAATAAGAGCTTAGAGCGCAAAGGAGAAGGATTGTGAGAAGCTTTGATTGCCTGTGAGCATCCAGGAGGATTGTATTAAGAGCTGGCTAGCTGTGAGAGCTAAGGCTTTGTATAATTCTGATGCATTTCCACCTTGTATGATAATACAGATAGTGGGGTTTTAGGCTGAGGCTTTCCCCAAAGTATTTTCATGTGTATTGTGTGATTGTTTCTTCTTCTTTTGGTTATATTGTTCAGCTCTGATTCAGCTCGATCTTTAAGCTTCCGCAAATTGATAGTAGAAGTAGGTTATAGTATTTTGCTTTGGAATATTGCATTATCGGGTTTATCTACAGTCAGATTTTCTACATAGGCCTCAAAGCGAGATTTGTAGAGAATTTGCAGAATTTCTATAGGAATTGTCCAACAACCGTTACAGAAACAAGGGAAACCTTTGCAACAACAGGGGCAACCTTTGTAGCAACAGAAAGGTCAACCTTTGCAGCAGCAAGGTCAACCTTTGCAGTAGTAAGTTCAACCTTTGTAGCAGCACGCTCAACTTGTATATCAACAAGGTCAAACCTTGCAGACACAAGGTCAACCCCTATAGCAACAGGGCCAATCTCTTTACGTCCATGGGCAACAGGTGCAGCAACCTTACAATCCATATGTCCCATATAATGCTTATCAACAGCCTATGGTAGGTCAATATCAAACCTACCCTTGTCAGAATCCACCTTATGGTCAAGGTACCCCTCAGTGGGGTCAAAATCAAGTCCCCTATGGTCAAAATCCTCTGCTGTGGAGGCATAATTATTACCAACAAGGTTGGAACCCACAGGTTGGGCCTCCTCAATAGCCTTACATGCCCTTTAATTGCAGTTTCCATTTTTAGCTACGTTGGAACTGCCTAATTTCTTGAGGTTTACTAATGATCCCATTCTTCTTTTGCCTTACTGACCTCTAGTTCCTACTAAAATTCCGAGCGATTTTCCTAAGTAGGAAGAAAAATCTAAAAAGGACCCTTGAGCCCATGTGATGACATATTATTGATGGTGTTCTTGAAATTCTTATGTTGACGACTCTATTTGTCTCTGCCTCTTTCAGAGAACCTTAATAGGTGTTGCCGCAAAATGGTATATCGATTTTCCTCGAGCTACCTATGTTGACATTAGATCTTTGGCGATCACCTTCCTCACCCACTTCCAATTGTCGATTTGATATGAAACTGGCACTCATTTTATTACATCTATGAAGCAAGATACTGCGACCCATACTTCCGATCATATCCATAAATGGAGATGTCGACGTCACCTCATCAAATTCGAAATTTCTGATGAGTTGTTAACTGAATGGTTCACTAAATCATTCGTAAACAAAATTCCCGCAAATATAGAAATGGGTGGATGTGTTACTAAGGACCAAGCTATTTCTCGTGCTCAGTATCTAGACTTAGTCTATTCCCAATCTGGCACATTATATGAGATGTTGCTTGATGCTCCAGGACCATATTCAGATCCGACACCTTCAAATTATCCCAATACACCACCTATTGATGGTATAATTGGATCAGTGTCTCAGACTTCCATCAAAGCTTTTGCGAAGAAGAAATCTGTTTTGGAGACTGGTTTCAATCATCCTTCGAAAAATCCATCAAATGTTGGTAAAACCTCTGAGGTCCATGTTGTCCAGTCTATCGCGGCAGATAAAGCCTTGAAAGGTAAGAAGAAGGGTAAAGGAAAAGCTAGATCCGATAACCCGAAACAGGATCCTCCCAAATCTTCTGCTGATGATGCCTCCAAACAAGAGCCAAAATATCCTTGCCTCATTTGTGAGGAAGACCATTATACCAAGGCTTGTCCCCAACATGCTGAACTTAGTCATTTATTGGAAGGGACTCTAGTTGTTTTGAAAGAACCATTTCCATCTTAGCAGACTCAGTTGGTAGACCAACCACAATACTCTGCCTCTTCTAGTTCTCAATTTTTCATGATGCAAGGTTCATTTACTATTTATGTCACTACTCGATCGAAAGACTATCAAACCCTTCAAAAGAAGACGGTGTAGAAAGAAGTCACTGATATACCTTCTAATTCCACTCCACCAAATTCTGGTCCACTCCATATTGAGCGAACTAATAATGAATCTGTGATCCAACCACCTCCCAAAGGTGTGCTTCGGAAATCATCCTATAATCTAAATGTTAGAGCTGCACAACATTATAATATAGTCGAAGATTTAGCTCAAGTGCCTTCAGTGATGTCTGCTTTAGAAGTTCTCCAAACAATTCCAACGCAACGGAAATCAGTGTTGTCTGCAATAGGAGCCATTGATCCTGCTGATTCAAGTTTAATTACTTTTGATCTTGAAAACCATGTTCCCCGTCTTCCTCATCAAATTTATTTTCTGATTCAATTTATTATAAAGGGAAAGATGATCTATCGGAATTTCATTGATGAAGGTGCTTCTACATGCATCATGTATGTTTCGTGTTAGAAGACCATTGGCTCTCCTCCCCTTAACCAGTCCCTAAACACTTTGGAGGCCTTTCATGGCAGAGGTTCCCATCCGTATGGTATTCTCACAAATTTTCCTATCACATTGGAAGGAAACATTGTTGAGCTAGAAGTGGAAGTTGTAAATGCAACTCTCAATTACAACCTTCTTCTCTGGCCAAGTTGGACCCATACCATGTTTTGTGTGGTTTCTTCTTTGTTCGAGTGCTTCATTTTCCTCATGAAGGAAAATTTTTCACCATCGACCAACTGTCATTTTTCTCTTCCGGTGCATTGAACGACAATTTCCCATATGTGAGAAATACTGAAGTTCCATATGAGAGTGTAGGGGCAGGTATTTTTAAAGATTTTGATTTAATGGGTACTTTTTCTCTCCTACCTCCTAATATCCCTTCGATCAATATGATCTTTGTTTCTACAGATCCTTGGATTCACCCTTCTCCAGATCAGATTGATTTGTTTAGTGATTCTATGTCGTTAAGTCTGTTAGAACAAGCTTATCAAGAAATTGTCTCGACGTAAAAGACTACTTCAGAATTCATGTTGTTTTCAGTATGAACCTGGATACTTATGCACAATCTCCTTAGCTTGGTTATTGGGATTCCCCAGATCCTTTGAGCGAGACATTCCCCATCGATGAGAGTATTGTTGAGGTTATGTCTCTTGATTAAACTCCATGGAATGATATTCATCATCGTTCTTCGTTTCTTCCAAAACTAAGTGAGATTCCTTCGTGTCTTGAAGCTTTCATTTCTCATAACCCGACGCATCCACTTCAAATGCATGTTTTGGTGCATGAAGTCTTGTATGAAGGTAATATGGGGAATATTATTGTCACCTTGCCCATTGACATTTCAGTCCAACCTAAAATCATCAAAATTTTTCAACTAGGGGCACCTTTTCCTCATCATGAAATTAATTTTTTCTTGCCTCCTTCCATGAGATTTTCTCACCGAGTCTCTGTCGTTTTCCCATTATCGCAATGGGGTTTTCATCTTATGAATTGTAACCCTCACTCACCTACGGGGCATGGGGACATATCCTTTTATGATTTTTACTGCATTATTTGGTTGAGTCGATGCTTACACGTCATTCCAATGGTGAAACTTCGGTTTTATTCTCTACTGATCGATTACCCGAGTTTGAAAATGGACTCCATCTAAACTTTTTACGCGTGATTTTTCTGTGTAAATAGTCTTTTGTACATTAATATGTGAATTCATTTGTGTGCGCTTTTTTTATTTTTGGTGTGATTGTTTGCTTTGCAGACATGCGTTTTTTCTTACCTTGTGTTCCACTCGATGTGCAGATGTCGTCAAATCATTATGTTGGTTTTGTTGATGCTGCTTGTCATAGCACATGAAACTTGTCTTCCACAGCTTGGGCACTCTTTTGCCCTAATGGCCAGTTGATTGATTTGCAAGGTGTTTTCCTGGGACGAACAACTAACAATATTTCAGAATACAGTGCAGTTATTGAACTATTGTCAGAAGCAGTTGCTCTTGGCATCAGAGATTTAGTTGTTAAGATAGTTTCACGACTCGTTGTGTTATAATTAAACAATCATTACTCAGTAATAAATCCACAAATTTTGCATATTTATCTACGTGTTCGATTACTGGAAAGAAATTTTGATTTTATCACATATCAACATATTCCACGCAATTTGAATACATTAACAGATGCATTAGCAAATTATGTTCTTGATAAACATTTTGTGTAATTTATAAAAATAATCATATCATCATGATACATGGACACATAAGTAGAAAATAAAGCACATATATATATATATATATATATATATATATATATATATATATATAAATATATATATATATATATATATATATATATATATATATATATATATATATATAATATAATATAATATATATTATATATATATATATATAATATATATATATATATAATATCACGTATGTTAGAGTGTTTAACATCAAAATCACAAAAAATAAAGTTTTCTGAGACACATGGCTTTCAAAGCCTACAACATGTGCAAAAACAACTAGAAAATCTAAGCGCTTGCATGATGCTCGCGATAACACAAGACTGCCCTAATCACTTGGCCCAATAGTTGGCGTAGTTTTGCAGATACCCCTACTATGTGCCTCTAGTATCGCAATGGCACATCGTCTATAGTTGCGTATTCTGGAATCCCTCGAGTGATCACATCTAGATTACGTTCCGTCTCTACCATGGGGTTTGCTCCTTCCTCATAGGGAGCATCTACTACTTGCTGGGCTACTCGTCGTGCTATTGGCGACATGCCAGGTGGCCTTTTCAGTCCAACATCTACACATTTATTACAAGTTAAATCTTAGTTGCACTTTCACAAAAAAATCATAAAAAATTGAAAAATCCAAAAACAAGTTTTACCTGCATCAGTCCACTGTTCACCCGGTGGTAGACGTAGATCTGGGTCCCATCTAAAATATGTGCCTACATACGCATAGTCGTCCACAACGATCACTTGGCGATGCAGCTATATGAAAAACTACAGAGGAAAATGCATTTGTTGGCCCCCTCCTCCTTGAGGCATGAGTTCACTCCATCTGACTAGCCTCGGATCCTGTGGAGCAGGATCCAGTACCTCCGTCTACTGATACGAAAACAAGGGCACACTCTCCAAAAAGAAAGTAACCAGAATCGAACCAAAGCCAAACTATTTTAGGTTTCCTCACTTACCCTTGGTTAGCTGCCTCTTCATATTGGCCAATAACGCTGAACACCAGTTGAATATTGTTGGAGAGAGGTTTTCTACTACATGCTGGAATTGGGATTTCAAATTCTCGTGTAAAGCTTGCGTCCCAGCTACGCAAGCTATAGTGAAAAGGATCGTCCTCAAGGGAGGATTGGTGATTTTCACTATCTTTACCTTCCCGCACGTTGTCATCTCGGCACCAGGGCAATGTCTTGCGACTAGAGTACTGGTGCTCTCATTTCCAGGACGAGATTTGAAGATTTTAACCCTTTCTCATCTTCTTGAAAATCAAGTGATGAAGTAAATATCTGTCTCCTCCAATTCCAACTCCTGGTCCCCAATAATGAAGATTTCTTGATCAATATCCCATAAACTAATCAAGTAATGCAACAATTCATTTTGCGCTCTAAGACCTGTAGTCCTTAAAAACTTCAGCAACCCACAGTTCTTCACATCATTTATACATTCTGGATCTTGGGCTGCCTGGTGGTCTTCTGCCTCATGGCTTCTTTCCTTCCATTCAAGGACCATATTGTTAAAACCATCCTACAAAACATCATCAAACATTAGTTAAATGCTTTTTCATGGATTAAAATTCAGACATTTTTCCTTAAAAGGAAAATTTTTCCCTAAAAAATTTCTTCCCGCGACCATCACGTGTCTGATGAGTAAACCCGCGATGATCGCCCGCACAGTTAAAAATTAAAATTCCTCTTTCTAGCAAGGAAAAAATAGATGAAATGCATAAAAATGTGATGAAATTCAAGAGCAATGGCAGAGCTCTTACCTATTGAGGACGGCTCGAGAAATGATACCTAGATCTCCCACACTGTTCGCTTGAAAATCGAGGAAAATGGGGTAAAAAATGCACTCTCAAACTTACTCCAGCGAAATGGTAAAAATATTTTGACTTGTAGTCTATTTATAAGTTTTAATTTCTTTTTTGCCATTCTTTTATTAATATTTTAATTTTTTTCTCCATATCGGTGATCGGTGGTTATCTTTGTGCAATTACAGGTACTTTTTGGTGGATACAGTGATTATTCTTTACTGATTCAATGAGTTTTTTGTTTTATCTCTTTTTCGGACTCGTTAAAAACAAACAAAAAAGGAACCCCCTGGGAGTTATCCTTAAGCTCTTTTCTGACTCTCGAAACATGAAAAGATCACCAAGTACTTGTCTTTTCGAACTCGTTAAATTAAATGAATTGACGTTGTCTCAATATACGTTTACCCCTTTTTCAGGCTGAGATTGACTATTTACGAAAAAGGTACACCTTGGTCGACATGGTCAAGAGGTTCTCTGGAATATTGTTTTCTACCTTTGCAGGTTTGAGGGACAATATACGAAAAGGGACATGATGGAGTTTTCTTTTTCGTCTCTTTTTCAAACTCTCTAAATATGAAAAAGGTACCGAGTTATTCTTTCATCAAACTCGTTAAAAAATTTAAGACGAAAGACTCGTCACCCTGATGAGACCAAGTTTCTCCTTCCTAGGGCTCATAAAACTTACTAGGATGGATTCATTCGAAGAATGAACTTATATGACAAGCATATGCTATCCCCTTCAAGCTTGTGATAAAAAAATAATTAGGGTACTTGCTAGAAATAGTGGGAGAAATGAAAATGAAACATCCTTTGTATAGGTAGCATGTCGCTCTTGAACATGACACTCTTCTGCTTCTTGTGTTAGGTTTGGGATATCCTCACTCAATCACTTGTCCTCCCAGGTTTGGGTGATCCATTTTTTCCTCTCATCTGACTATTCCACTTTGTCATCATGACCTTTAGTCCTATGTTGAGTCAAATGTTGCCACGCTCCAGAGTCATGTCGCCAATGTTCAAGGGAAGTCCTATATGTAGTCTATTACCTATACATTGTCTGACTCTTTGGTACAGTCTTGGATCTTATTCATTTCATTCCACTTTAATCCTCATTTCATGTCGATGATGGGGGACTCATCATGGCCCTCCTTCAACGGGTCACTTCCTGTCGACTTCAGCTCATTATCTAGGAAGATGACTTAGAAACTCCCTTTCAGTACCATAGAGCTTGCATGCCTTAATGGCAAGTTCTTCACATTTGATGACAAATTTTCATCATTGGCCTTTAATCGGGTGATTCCATGAGTGTTCGACTTCAGCTCCTTTTTTCACATTCATGGATTGTATTGTCGTACCTTGAGATCCATTGTCATTATTGGTGGTTTCTCTTGTACCTATTAATGGTCCACATTATTGACCAGTAATCAGGTTGTTTTCTAGCATGTTCGACTTCAACACATTCATTAGCATGTTAGAATTCGTACTTTGATTGGGTTGGGATGGAGCGTAAGACCCCGAATCTTGTCTAATATGACTTAGGCTACGTGGAGTTATGCATTATTCAATATTGTACACATGTTTATGCTATATGGATGGATGTGACCATATCATGGGACTTTACATTTATGGTGATCATTCTATCTTGGGTGATTGCATTCATACCTTGGATTTTAGATTTATAGATGATCCTTTTCATTTGGATGGTTGCGCCCATACCATGGATCCTTTTTCATCATCCTTTTTATTTGGATGGCTATGTCCATACCATGGCTTCATGTTTTGATATCATATATGTATATGTATATGCATCCTTGATTTACAGGTCTCCTGACAATGTTTGTTCTCATCCTTGCAAAAGCTCGTAAAGCATCTCAGGAATCACTCCTTATTCTGCCTTCATGCTTTAGGGGGCATCCGTTACAAAATATTTTGTCACACCTCCGGCACTTCCCTGTGACATACCCCGAGGTGCCCAAAACATGACCATCATGCAATGTACTCTTTCAGATATGCAACTCAGATCCTCCCTAAAACACTAATTGGAAAATGCCTTGAGCTTCCCCTGATGGAAATGGCTCTAAAACCTTAATTTTAGAATTATCGCTCTTATGATACTGAAAATTGCGATGGTCCCTAGTTGCACTATACTAGCCCCACGATTCCATCACTATGTTTGCTTGTATACCCATGATGATCCATAAAAGGCAATTTTCCAAAAGAGGATGAGAAACTCCATGATCTAGAAGCTTCCAAAGCGACGATATGGAGGTTGTTCAGCGTGGATGAGGTTGAGTTCTCTCAACTTGGCATTTTGGTCTTATCCCTATGAGCTACCTCCTTGAGATGAATACCTATTCCTATCTTTGGAGAGATCCTAACTCCCTTTCCCTACCTATATATTCATTTTTTCCCATTCCCAAATGGTTGGTCTTTGGCTGTTTGCACCCTTATGCTGAGATTGTACCTACATGCTACTCATTTAGCTTGGAGAAGGAGTTCTTGGAGAGCTTAGTCTTGGACTTGGACATTCATTCAAGGAGATCCTATTGACATCAAGTCTTGGTTGTATGCTTCCTCCTTTATTCTATTAATATACAAATATTGGTTCATTTTCCATAAATGTGTATGCTTATGTATCATTTATCTTAATGCTCCTTGATCTATTAAGTAGGTTACTTTTGATTATACGATTTGTATTTGCATGCCTTGTTCTGTCTTGATCTCTTGCACAAGTGTTTAAATGCTGTGAGTAGCAAGACCGAGACCGTGACGGAAGTGATTCAAGGTCTTAAACAAAGGAAGACATGATAGCATCATAACGAGGTAGGCCATCTTCTTCGTCTCTTATTTCAATTGTAACTTAGGAAAGTGTCTAGTAGATTGTCATGTAGGTTGCTAGTCCCACTCATTGGGCTAAATGGATTGTCTTTGTCCGTAAAGAGGATCACCTAGGCAATGGGGGGGTCCAATGAGGCGCTCCTTCTGCAAATGTAGCCAAACTTTGTCGCCCACCTGGAACTTGTGCAGCACCCGATGTTGATTATGGCACTGATTGTAATTAGCATTGGCTCTGTCCAATATATCATGGACCTACTCATGAATGTGTTGAATGTGCTCAATGAAGTTGTTAGCCCTGTCGGCTTCAGACTAGAAATGAGTGAAATCTGCCCGAGTAGTTGCAAATGGTATGGCCACATCAATGGGAAATAATGGTTGAAATACCAACCCTACCTAAAAGGGGCTATGGCCCATTAAGCTGTGGAGATATCTATTGTATATGTGATGGACATAGGGGATGCTTTTATCCCATGTGTGTGGATGCTTCGATTTGTACATGCGTAGAATGTGTACGATCATCCCATTGACGAATTTTGCTTGGCCATCAGTTTGGTGATGGAAAGTTGTGGACTTAGTGAGTTTGGTATCCAGCATCAACCAGAGACTTAACCAAAATGCACTCAGGAATCTGATGTCCCAATCAGATAAAATGGACTGTGGGATCCCAAAGTGCACCCACACTCACTCAAAGAAGAGCTTAGTTGTGGCTTCTGTTGTGATACTCTTCTTACAGGCTGCCATAATGGCCATCTTAGAGAATATGTCGACAACCACGAAAACACAGCCATTGTTGTGCTTAGTAGAAGGAAGGCCCGACATGTAATCCATGGAGATGGATTCCCAAGGTGGACTATGAGTAGGCAAAGGAGTATATAGGCCTTGCTTCTTTATGGTTGGTTTGGCAATGGCACAGGCAGTGCAGGATTTAATGTACCTCCCAACATCTTGACAAAGGTTTGGCTAATAAAAATACTTCTGCAATATTGCCATTGTTTTATCTACTCTAAAATGTCCAGCAACCTGACTGTAGTGCACCTCCAAAATCATCTTGGCACGCTCGCTTGAAGGAACACATATGTGTCCTAGGTGGCATAACAGTGCATCTTGGAAGTGAAAATTTTGAACTTGCTTACCTTCCAAGGGTGTCCGGAATGTGCTATCGAATTCTGGATCGCTCTCGTAAAGTTGTGGCCACCTCGAAGTCTCGTGTCCACAGGAGTCGAGCACAGTGACAAGCTCCATGATTGGTGGTCGGTTGAGGTAGTCTACAACATTATTGGTGCTTCCCTTCCTGTACTTAATGTTCAAATGGAATTGTTGCAGGTATGTGGACCATTTCCGATGGTGATCATTTTGCAACTTCCCTTATGTTTGTATGAATTGTAGGGGTCGGTGGTCTGTGTGGATGACCGTTTCCTTCCCCATAATGTAATGATTCCGTTGACGACAGGCCTGCACAATGGAATACATTTATTTATCGTAAGTGGGATACTTTCGAACTATGTCTGAAAGTGTCTCACTGTGGTAAGCCGCTGGATGCCCCTACTGAATAAGAACTGCACCAACAACATAGTCGCAGGCGTCTGTCTCAATCTTAAATGGTTGTTGTAGGTCTGGTACTGTGAGAACTAGTGCAGATCAGAGGCGATGCTTAAACTTGGAAAATTCCCTTTGTTGGGTTTCGGACCAAAAAAATGTTTCTTTTGCTCTGCCCTTGGTGACTTGACTTAAAGGCCAGGTGATATGAGAGAACCCCAACACGAGCTTGTGGTAGAAATTAGCAAGACCCAGAAAGTTGCAGAGCTCTATTAGAGTGGTTGGGGCTGGCCAATCCTAAATGACTTGTATCTTGGTTGGGTCCACATGCACACCCTACTCATCAATGATGTACCCCAGATAGTGAACCTGGGTCATGCCAAAAGTGCATTTCTCCAAATTGGCACACAACTTGTGTTGTCGCAGGGTTTGAAGGAACTATTGGATATGGCGGAGCTGTTCTTCCCAACTTTGGCTAAAGATAAAGATGTCATCTAAATACACCACCACGAATTCATTGGTGAAGGGTTGCAAGATGTCGTACATCGATCTCATGAAGGTTGTGGGGGAATTCGTCAACATAAAAGGCATGACCAACCATTTGAAAAGGCCCTCCTTGGATTTGAAGGTAGTCTTCCACACATCAGAGGGTTTTATAGGAACCTAGTGATAGCTGGACTTCAAGTCAATATTGCTCAAATATTTGGCCCCCTAGATCTGGTCTAGAAGGTCATCAATCTGTGGGATTGGGTACTTATTTCAGACAATGATCTTGTTTAGCACCCGATATTCAATACAAAGTCTCCAAGTCTAATCCTTCTTCTGTACCAATACAAGCGGGCTCCCACATGGTGATGAGCTTGGCTTGATGTGCCCTTTCTGCAACAACTCTTGAATCTACGCCTTGATCTCATCGTTCTATAGAACAGAGCGTCGATAGATCATTCCATTGGGTAGCGGTGCGCCCCGGGTCAGATCAATGGAGTGCTTGACCTGACAATGCAAAGGTACCTCTCTAGGTGAGGCGAAAATGTCCCTGTACTCCTCCACGACCTTGTCCATATGATGTAGTTGTGCGGAAGAGCCTTGTCTGGAAGTCGTGGCCACAACCTTCTTCTTGCCTTGAGGGCGAATCATAAGGAAAAAAAATTTCTTGGTCTGGGAAATGATCTTACTGCATTGCTTTGTAGTGATCAAAGAGATGGTAGTAGGTGGGGCTACCTCTTATACCTTGTACAACTTATTCCCCAAAGTAATAATCATAGAGTGAGGTCTACACTCATATATAGCATGTTGCTTCCACAAATATGGTTGTCCTAACAACACATCACAAACTTCAAGAGGAGAAACATCACACAATACTTGACCTGTGAAGGGCTTAATGTTGTAGAGAAGGTGACACTGCTAGCTGACGCGGAGATCTCGTCCTTGGTGAACCCACCCAATGGTGTATGGTTGTGGATGTGCTATCAACGGTAGGCCCAACTGCTTCACGACCTCTATCGAAATGAGGTTCTTTTGGCTCCCACTATCGACAATGAACTCCAGCGGAGAACCTTTCACCCACATCTGTGAGTGGAAGAGGTGTTCCCCTACTCTGGATATTTAGGCTCATTCCTCTGGATCTTGGTGGTGGCCATGGTGGCAATGGGCTCTGCTTCAATGATTTGCTTCCTTTTGTCATTCCCCTTGTCAGGTTTTGACTCAGAGTCAAAACATGCGTCTAATTCGGAAGCCTTTAGCTTAGCCACCAGTGACTACTTGCCCCGACACTCACTTGTGTTGTGAGTGGAGCTCTTATGGAACTCACACCATTTTCCCGTGTCCTTCTTTGTCTTCGTGGTGTTGTTCTTTATTAGCAGCTTCGGCGGGTTGTCCTGGGTCACCCTGCCTTGGCTTTGGCTTTTGATCTGTGGTTCAAATTCTGACTTATTATGTTTAAACTTCTGCTCAATATTGGCAATGTATCGGTATATTGTGTTGAGCGAGGAGATGTCCAAGAACTCCATATCGTCATGGATGTACTTGTGCAGACATCCGCGGTACTTGAGTAATAAATTCGGCTCAGAATCCTCATACCCAACTTCGTGCAGAGGGTATGGAACACATTTGTGAACTTCGACACATCTTGGTCCCTTCCTTGCCGTAGCGTGGTCTACTTTATGTATTTATATTCATAGCTCCTGACAGGGTAATATTGTTCCTTGATGGCATCTCAGAAAAAATCCCAAGTGGGTGCGGTTGAAAACAGTGAGGATCCCCTGTTGTCCTTTTGTTCATAGTAGGTTTCCCAACAATCCTTGACGTGTGGAGCGGCTTTGAGAAGTGCAAAAGTAATCTTTTCCCAATTGGAAAAGTCATGAACTAAAAAATATCCTTCCAAGAGATTCAACCATTTATCTATAGCATCTGCATCTATCTAGCCTACAAATACAGGAATATCGAGGTTAACTTGTAGGAGTGGCGCCTCCAAAGTGGCTGCTGGATGAAGATGTGTCACCTGTGGGTAGTCGTTGAAGGATCTGGGCAAAGTTATCCATGATTGCGTTCGTTTGTCACTCAAGGGCTTCCTCGAGCAATATTTTGAAAGGATCTCATGGCCCCTCAGCTTTCTTTTCTTCCGCCATGGGAGGCCGTCAGGGATTGCGAGGTTGGTCTTGCAAAGGTTCAACTAGATCGAGCCCTAACTCCTTATACCCTGACCTCGTTGAGGACATGAAAAGAAAAATAGAGAAAGAGCAGACCGCTCTGATACCACTTATCTGAACTTAAACAGGAATACAACAAATTATACATATAACCATAAATACAGAAATAACACTTCATTTCATTAATATCATAATACTAAAATATGCTTACAAATAAAATGGAAATAAACTAGATTGGGCAATGGTAGCTTATCTCTGAGAAGAGATGTGGCGACTACATGCCTATGAACTGTGTTACAATGAGGCTCGGAGACCTATTTATTATTGAGAAACAAATGAAAACCCTAAACATCCAAAAATCTAACCCTAGGAGATGAAGTGCCAAAACTTTGGGCCTCGTTTGGGTAAATTGGTACATCAACTTCCCGGGTTCATAACTTTGGCATACGATCTTCGTTCGGCTATCATAATACCTCGTTTTGAAGATCTCAAAGAGGAGGTCATAAACAACCTAGCAAGTTGCTTTGGAAAATTTTAGATCTCTCTGTTTTGCCTAAAAACGTCGTTTAGGGCCTCAAAACAGCTCCGGAAGTTCAGGACCCAAAAAAATGCCAAAAATAGTAAATTGTGTTACAATTAAGGAAACTGAAAAGCTGGAAGACACAGTATTGGGGGTCCAAGTGGAATAGGTGGGTGGCCACCAATATCCACCTCGATCATTCCTCCCCCCGTAGGAAGCAATGGTCCCCATTACATTGAGTCACTCCATGAGATGGGGAAACTTCTACAATGGGGACCAAGTTCGGCAGAAGTTTCCCCATGTTGAACTTGGTCCATGAGATGGGGAAAATAATTAAAAATAATAAATTAAAAAATTAAGTTTATATACTATATATATATATATATATATATATATACATATAACAATAAAACAAATTTAACAAAAAAAAAAACACATTAAAGATATTAAAATGAAAAAAACGAACATTAAAATGAATAATTGAATTTTTTAATTTAGCTACTCGTGTATTAAGAGTTTCTAATGAAAACCACCTTTCTGATAAAAAAGCCCATTTTCTTAATGTGTTCAGTAATAATGGATACAATAGGCACCGAGGGCTCAAAGCTTTCCTCGGGGCTAGCAAAGGTCCTTCAATTAAGAAAGAACCCAGAGATTGAATTTCAAGTGTCCATCTTCCTTTTATCCAAGGGACGACTGATAAGATTGCTAGAATCCCGAGAAATAATAAGGTTCCCTCTACCTTCAGGCCCCTTAACATTATTCGTAGCTCCCAAAAGTTTGTAAAAGACTCGGTTGATCCTAAGAACATGAAAGGTACTTACGAAATTCCATGTTCTTGCGGGATCCCCTACATTGGTGA
Source organism: Pinus taeda (assembly GCA_000404065.3). Lineage (NCBI taxonomy): Eukaryota > Viridiplantae > Streptophyta > Pinopsida > Pinales > Pinaceae > Pinus > Pinus taeda. The sequence continues at coordinate 443,069 of APFE031302285.1, forward strand.
AACTGGTCGTTCGATAAATCAAAGGATCCATGAGCACGCTGCTGACATAAAACATGGGAGGACTTGCTCCTCAACTTCAGCAGAGCATGCAGAAAAGACAAAGCATCACATCTGCATTGAAGAGGCCCAGGTCATTGCCAGGGTTGACCATTTCTTTCATCGAAAGTTTAGGGAGGCCATTGAGATTGATAGAAAGCCTTGCAATCTAAACATGGATAATGGATGGAAGATTAGTGATCATTGAGTCCCTACCCTTTCTTCCTAAACAATTTTGTTTTTTATTTATTATCATTATTATTATTATTTGGTCATTAAATTTACTAATATTTTTTTAATGAATACAATTATTAATTAATAAATTAAATTAAATAATATATATTGCTCCATAACTTTATTTTTATTAATACCTTGACTAAGACCTATCGATTTTCCTTTAATAATTTTTTGCCATTCATATTATTCTAAGAATTTTATTGGGTTTATTTTCTTTTTATTTTATTTTTTAAGTTTGATTGAATGATTTTTCATGTTTATATATAAATAATTTATATTTTTATATTACATATAGAATTTTATTTCTAATAATTTATTCTTGATTTAAATATTTGATTTAATAACTAATAACTAACGTGACTTATTAATAATTTATTTTAATATAATTCATATAATATTGATTATATATAAAAATTATTATTTATTAGTTTGATTTTATTCTTATTTAACCCAAAAAAAATTAACTTGATCTTCGACTAATTATTTAATTTTCAAAAAAAATTGACTTGAGTTAATTTTAACATCCTAAAAAATCTTTTTTTTTTCCAACTAGCTATTAAATATAGCAGTGAAAAATTTTAAGGGTCTCTACATCAGTTTCCTTTATTAATCTAGTGTCATGATATGATTCCCATCTTCTCGATGATGAAACCACACTTGGTGGTTCGAAACGCGTCAATGAATTATCTCTAATGTGGTTTCTCCAAAAAGATTTCAACACAAAAAAAATAATAAAAAAATAATTAAATAAAAAATAAATTTAAAATATATATTAAATAAAAAAAAAATTTGTCCATCGCGATTGTCTGCTAGTTAGGGGCTGAATGGTTGTGGCAGGCCAACGAAGCAACGTTGAAGGTTGCTTCGTTGGCCTTGCGAAGGTCGTTCGACCCCTTGTTGGCGAACAACCAACTAAGAAGAATTGATTTTTTTTCTAATTTTTTGTTTGGTTTTAATTTAATGTTTCTCCACTTGCCTTATGGCGATCGTTCAGCCCCTAGTTGGCAGACCACTGACTGAGGAGAATTGATTTATTTTTTCTAATTTTTGTTTAGCTTTGTTTTAATGTTTTATTTATTTATTTTATGTAATTTTTATTATTTATTTTTTAATTTCAATTTTATATTAATGTTTTTTTGTCGATCAAAAAAAACTTTCATTATATTTTCATGACAATACAGTTTATATCGTTCATCTTACCAATCTCCCCTCTCTCATTCCAACCATATTTTTTGAGAGTGGGGTCTGGAACTAGCCAAAATGAGCTTGTAACAACTATTATTTATGAAGTACATACATACATAAGCATATCCACCATAAAAAAAAAAGGAAACCAAAACTATCAACTACATATCAGAGGGGTTGGTGAGGAGGCAACATAGGAGGAACAACAAAGAGACCACCACGACCATGAAGATGAAAATCAATGTGCTCCACCCTTGCTTCCAAACTGCAAAGGTGGTCAATCATACGATGATGCTGACATCTCACCCTCTCGAGCTGCTCTACAATCTCGCTTTGACTGAACTTGATGTCCTGGAAATGTGCCATGGTCTCATTTCTATCTTCATGCCTGTGGTCGTAGAGGATGCGCATGTTGAGGTGTAGTTGACCAACAATGGAGTCAAGGGAAGCTGGAGCTTCAACTTGACCTTGAGACTAGATTGGGGAGACCATCTCAGTTTCGTTGGTATCCCAACTTTTTGCGTTGGATGACGAGGCACTATGGTCGGGCTCATGACGTCGTACTTGCTACTATTTTCCCCCACCGCATCTAGTCCTCCCTCTATGTCGAGGCATTGAGAGGAAAAAACAATTAACCAAAAATAGGGGAGATGTTCCCCCGAAGCAGAATTCCTTATAAAAACAACCAACAACACCTGCTACGAAGAGATGCCACCTAGAAGGTTGAAGCACCTGACTAGGCGCCTCCCTCCAACTAAACTGAGTTGTGCATGTCGCTCCCGAAGAGACAAGACCTTCCTCCCTTCCGTGACAAGCTACTTGGGTCACCTCGTGGCCTAATTGCCACTTCATGACTCCAAACAAGCTCTACCCCAACTGCATCGACCACTTTCCAAACACTATCTAAAAGGAATAGGAGGAGGCATACCAAGAGGCAAAACTGGAGGGCCTCCACGCCAATTCACTCTTGCCACCCACCAGCGTGCGAATTTGATTTCCCCCCACAACTAAGAAGCATTGCAGCCTAGCTTCACCCCTTCCGTCGAAATCCATTTTAACATAATTCAACCTCAAGGCGCACCCAAGCCGCCCTATAGAGTCCCCAACACCCTTTTTCCCCAAGTGATAGTAAAAAGCAACCATGCAAGGCTCGATTCGTACAGTACAAATTCCTCTAGAAAAGCTAGAGATACCAAGAGCCACCAGACCGAGAAACCCAGTTGTTGCTCCTCCTCTTCCCATATAAAAACAATGAGGCGCGTCGCCCCATCTTCCAAGTCCCTGAGTCACCAGCAAACCAAAGCATGGAGACAATTCGATTCGACTGCCTGGAGCGACCCTGGGTCTTAGGGACAAAGCAGAGAAATCACCCCCGGTCACACCAGAGAGATGAAAGAACATGCAACGCCTCGCAACCAAGGCCGCAACCATGGGGATTGAACATGAAAACAGAACCAATCACCCTGCCTACCCACACTCATTTCCCAATTCACCTTACTGAATTGCCTCCATAGCCACCTCGCTATATTAATCTCGAGCAAGACCTCCCAAGATCCATAGTAAATGCGGTCCTGTATAGCCATAACTAGAGTAATTATCCATGTGGAGCCACTGACGGTCCCGAGGATCGATCCTCTGCCACTTAGTTCGCTATCAAATCACCCCCATTGGGGAAATACTTTTTTTTACTATGTGTTTTTGTTTGTTTGTTCATTTGTTTTTTTAATGGTATAAATTTTTAAATTTTTTTCATAAATAATGTGTTTTTAAGATTTATTTGTCATATATATATATATATATATATATATATATATATATATATATTATATATATATATATATATATATATTATAATATATAATATATATACGTTTTATGTGTTGTTTTTTGTTTTTTCCACATTTCTTTTTATGCTTGATTTTTTTTAGTGTGTTTTTTTTTTTTTGGGTTATTTTTTATTTGGAGTAATCTTTAAGTGCCGACTTTTTGGAGTCTCCAAAGGATTTTAGGTGGAAACATGACGAAAAAATCTGTGGTCAAACATTTTTTTTTTTTGTAAGTTGGGGCGGGACTCTCCGATTTACATGTCCATTATGTACCCCTCTACGGGGAAGGGTAGCCCAAGATTTGAACCCAAGACTTCCGGTTCGGTGAGACTTCATTTCCACGGCCCTTGCCGCTTGAGCTACCCCATGTGGACCTGTGGTCAAACATTGATTTGTGTTGTTTAAACTAGTTTTTTCACTGCATATATGGATTTAACACCCTCAAAACCCTTGGGGCACTTCGATTGTGAAGAGTTCACCTATCAAACTTGTGATTTCAATGAATTCCTGTCAAATTTTAGATAAATTAGATCAGAATAATAAACCAGAAAACTTTTCAAAAAGTCACACTTAAAGATTACTCTTTTTTATTTGGATACTTTTTTTAATGTTTTAATATATATTTTATTTACTTCTTATTATTTTTATTTTTTATTTGTTTAGTTTTAATTTTTTTTTCAATATTTAAATTTTTGTTTTGTTATTTTTCATTTTTAATTTATTTATCTATTATTTATTATTTTATTTATTTATTTATTTTTCTACAAGGCCCTTGTCGATCCTTGACTAACAACCCAACCCCATTATGTGTCAATTTGATAGTTGATTTTAAACTTTTCATTTTAATGGATTAAGTTTGCCCCAATATGTAAATTTCATGGTTGATTTTTAAGTTTTCATTGCAATAGGTTGAGTTCACTTCCATTGCGTGTCAATTTGATGGTTGATTTTTTTATTTTTCATTGCAATGTGTTATATTAGGTTCAGATTTTAAAAAGCTATACTTTTAGTATTTAAAAAATAAATTACTCTTGATATAATGACTCTTTCATTCAGGTGTTCATTATAAAGTTTTTTTAGTCATATAATTTTTTCATAATGCAATGGTTGAAATGTGTTGAAAACTTAAGGTATATTGTAGTCATGATATTTGGTTTTAATTTCATGGTTGAAAATTTGTCAAAATTTTAAGGTTCTTTTGAGTCGTGATATTTTATCTTTAATGTTATGGTTGAAAATATTTATAAGTGTTTTATCTTTAACGCCATGGTTGAAAATTGTTGGAATTTTAAGGCCTTTTAGAGATGTGATATTTTATCTTTAATGCTATGCCTGAAAATCGTTGGAAGTTTAAGGTTTTTCAGAGCCATGATATTTTATCTTTAATGTCATTGCTAAAAAATGTTGAAATTTTACCAAAAAAAACCGGTGTTCCAACATCAACACTTTTCGCTTTTAAGGGTGTTTTTTGTGCAAAAAAAATTGGTTTTCATTGTCATTTTTAAAAAATGTTGAAATTTTACTCTTAAAAAGAAAGAGAGAAAAAATGGTCATTTCAGCATACACACATTTCGTTTTTCGATTGGTTTTTCATGTTTTTTGGGGGTTTTTTGGATAAAGTTATCGTTTTGAGGTCACATTTCTCGTTTGATTAGTAACTTTGATTTGTGATTAGACCTTAGTGTGAGGAGTGATTTGCAGTGACAAGACGAAGTTTGAGTATGTTGGTTGATCAGTGAAATATCTCGATGAGCGAGAGATAAAATAGTGAGAGCAACAAGTACACTTTTGAGGTTTAATGTAATAGAGCACCTATGGATTTGAGTTTGAAAATGGATGAAAAAGAATCTGCAAGGTTCTTCATATTGGTGCCTGCACATAAAGGAGTTGGTGCTTCCTTTAGGTGGGTGCTTGACAAATAACTTGGGGTCAGTGCCTCCTGCAAGTTGGTGCTTGCAAATCATAGAGTGGGTGCTTCCTTTTGGCAGGTGCTAGTAAATATAATGTAACAACATGTTGTAACTTGCATTTGCATAAAGACCTAAAAGAAGATTGGTGGTTTTCTCCCCTTTATGTGTTTCCACGTAAAAATCAGTGTCTCATATGTGTATGATGCTTATGTTGTTGTTGTGTGATTTCTAAGTTGCTTACATGGTTGAATGCTAAATGAATTAGAATATTGTATATTGGTAATAGTTGTTTAAATTAGTCATTATATTGATCCACCCTCTTCCCATCTCAGTATTATCCTCTTTATAACACAATATTCAAAATAATAAGAGTTGGGTTTCAGAACAAAACCAAAATACTTAAATTCATCCTCTGCCTTTCTTCTTTAGAAGGGAATCAAATCTACCAATTGATTCAAAAGATTCCCTCAATTAGATTATACAAAAGTATTGATTTCCCCCAATTAATCTACATACCAATAGCTTTGCAATATATATGCAAAGAGGATATCATATTTATAAATTCATGTTCCACAACTACACCAAAAGGAAGGATATCATCCACACAAAGGAGATGAGTGATGACTTCCAAAGGCAAAATTTGAACTCCCTGCAACAAGCCTTGACTTCAATCATTAGAAATAATCTTACTAAGGCCATTTTCCACCAAGACAAAGGGTTAAAGGGGTAGCCATGTCACAATCCTCTGGATGGTTGAAAGATAAAGAAGGGGAATCATTGATTAAGACAAAGAAAGACCAACTAATCCATTTTTTCAATGTATAAACACTTTTAATTCATTCATGGTGGAGACCTATGAACCTATTGTACCCTGAATACTCCCATACCCAAAGTATGTGTCCACTTCGAAATTTTTGGATTTGAGCCTTATAACTATTAATGATTAAAAAGTTTCATTCTTTCCTTGAATACTTCATTCAAGTTTTGTCTAACTCAAATGTATTGATGGAAGCCTCTCCAATAAAACACATTAATCTCCAATCCAACTTTTGAACCCAAAGTCTAAAAGTTTAATATAGTGGATCAATGACTTTTAGCTTATGGGCAAAAAATGATATTTAAGTTTATAAAGCTTTGAGGCAAGGTTCATACTTACATCAGATTTGGGATCAAATGGGCCTTTGGTTTTGGCGTTACAAACAAGATTTTAGCTAGCTTCGAATAAAAAAATTTTCTTGTCTCATGTCAAACCTAAATGACGGGATTAATCTTAATGATGAACCTTATCTTTGTTGAAGCTCCATCGTAGGGGTTGCTTTTGGTTGTACACCATTCCTCCAAGTGATTTGGACGTTAGTCATGGAAAATGGGTTATACTTAGATATTTAACAATTTGATCATTGCGACGGAACCCAACATTTGATCAAAATGTTTGACATCGGGAAAAAAGATCAATGTTGTGGGCCCCACCATGATAAATCTAATGCGTCGAAATGTTGCATCTTAGCGAATGGTAAGCCTAACTTAAGGGGAATCTTCCTTGGTTCCTTTCACCCAATAATGAGTTCATCGTAATCAATTAATATTAGGTCATTGCTAGTTTTGAATGTCAATAATGAAAGAGATTTCATATATCAATTGTCAAGATTTCTTGAACTCTAATGCCTAATTAAAGGTCCAACTATATTTAATTCCTTAAGTTTTTATAAGGTAATTCATCATCGTGAGAAAAACTTAGCAGTGGAGTTTCAAAATTATCAAAGATCTTGGTATTTAAGTCTCTTAAAAACCACCATCTTGAAAAGACTTAAAAACCACCATCTTGAAAATCCTTATTTATGAAGACACTGGGTGAATTCCTACCATTCAACTCACCGTTATAAATTTGGTCATTATAATGGTGTAGCACCACTACTATCATGGCTATTGCTTCCTTTAACAAAAGCTCCAAGACCTCAAGTAATCGGCACATTTACATATTTTTCCTCATCTAGTTTCTATTCAATCATCAAACTAAAGGCGTTGTTTTACAATAACAATCCATTATCTCAAACATTTGAATGAATAAGTATGTTCAGCCCCTAAAATTCATGTCATATAACTCATTTTCAAATTTTAGTGTAATATCATCACTTGTAGTTATGAGTGAAACATTGGTTTTGACGTTGGCCACATATGACACCCTAGAAAGGGCAGGAAAATCATGTCAAAGCAACAAAATCCATTAATGAAATGTAAAAAAACTAAGCAGCCGTGGTCATTTATACAAAGCATTCTTACAATATTAAGGCTCATTTATGAGAATAACCATCGTGAGTGTTCAAAGGTTATAGAAATGGTATGCATTAATAAAACACTCAAGGGGTATTCCATAAGTTGCGAATGATCATGTAGTCCTAACTTTATAACCTTGTAACAACAACCAAAGGTTATACAATGATGGTTGATGGAGGGGATAGGTGTGGATGACAAGAACATTTACTATGCTTTCGGAAAGTGTGTTGACCCTTACATGACCAACTCTATGGTAATGATATAAAAGTAGAACCTAAATAACACCTAATCGAGAAAACTTTCTACAAATATAGTGGAATGGGTGAAATAATTTAGGAAGAGTGGAACTTGGATGCATCATTTTGTAATTACCCTTTTAGAAGCTATCCTATATGAAGTTTGAAACTCTTAGTCATGGTTGTAGACTTTAATAGAAAAAAGAATAAGCACATTTTAAAGATGTGTAGATACTCTTACATCATTAGTATTGCATGAGAACAATTTTTGTTAACAAGGATTTTTTATTTTTTTCATTTTTCTTTAAATGTTATCAAGATAGTATTTAACATTATAACAATGAAAAATTCCAAAATTTACATGTCTTTATCTTTTTAGAGTTCGTGTGTTCCTTTAATCCATTCATAGGAAAGAAATGGAGTTGAAGTCCTCAAAGTTTATTGATTCATGTCCATTATTAGGATTTATGGATGTCAAATTAAAAAAATCAAGAGGATGACCATTTGCAACAACTTGTTGGTAGAATTATATGAGTATGTCTTTGATAATGCATGCCCTAGATGTAACATACTTATAGTTTTCTCAATGACTTACAAAGGTCAAGAGGTATCCAATTTTTTTTTTCCTTTTTCTAGTTTGACAATAAGCTCTGATATCGCTATGTCACACACTCTTACTTAATTTATTCTAACCACACTTGCAAACACTTGATTTTCATCTCTCATACATTTTGTCAAACAATTTACATGTAAACCTTTCTTCAAATACCTTGTATACAACCAATTAAATAGTATTTTCCTTGTATACTTTTTATATGAAATCAAATAAAAAGCACTGCTCTGATTCCACTTGTAACATACTAACTGAAATATTCCACTCAATCATGTAGCTTTTTACTTTTGTCTTTGAGGTATTTGATCAAATAGTTTATATGTAAATTGTAATAAACCAACTTTAACAAATATTTTCAAATTCTTTTCATGCAAATAGACATATGTCAGCTACAAACATACTATCCCCATCCACAAAACAACATTTTCATTGTGGCATTTCATCAAACAGTTTGTATGCAATGAATCATTAAAAACCATTTGGGTATTGCTTCAAACACTTTGCATGCAAACTAATATAAAAAAAAAAAAAAAAATCTTTAGGGCATATCTCCTAAATTATAGCAGACCAAGTTCTAAAAACTAAAACAAATGATCAGTGGGAGTTCCCCTCTTTGTGGTTTATATTTCAACCTCTGGAACCTCCCAGATGAAAAGTTATAGTAGAAATTTTAACATGACCTATTTGATGCATGTTTTAAGGAGCATTCAGGAAGCTCAACTTCCTATGATCATATCTCCTAAAATATCGTGACCCAAGATCTATAAGTTGGACTAGATGATTAATGAGATTTCCCCTCACTATGGTCCAAGTTTCAGCTTATGGAACCTCCTAGAATAAAAGTTATAGCAAAAATGCCAACATGCCCTATTTAATGCATGATTTTAGGGGCATTTAGGAAACTCTACTTCCTCTGATCATATCTCCTAAAATATCATGACCCAAGAACTTAAAGTTAGACCAGAGGATCATTAGTATTTCCCCTCGCTATGGTCCAAGTTTTAGCTTATGGAACCTCCCAGAAGAAAAGTTATCACATAAATTCCAACACGACCCGTCTAAAGATGCATTTAGGAAGCCCAACTTTCTCTGATCATATTTCCTAAAATTTCGTGACCCGAGACATGAAAACTAGACCAAGGGATGAACAAGATTTCCCCTCACCATTATCCATGCTTTAGCTTCTGGAACCTTCCAAAAGAAAAGTTAATAGTAGAAAAGTGAGCAATTGTAATCATGGAGCCCTTCATGTCCACATGCAACATATTAACTTGCACATAAAAATCAAGACATATTTCTTACATCCTCAAGGTAGAATTTCAATATAATCTATAGAACAATAAAAAATAAAAAATAAAAAATCCTACTGATTCCATGCAACATTGTGCTACAACCATGTAAAATCATCAGAGTTATACATTAATTTCAATAAAGAACTAATCATCATATTCATAGCTCACAAATAATAACACTTATATGAGATCTAACAATGGCTAAAAATGAAGGTGGGACTTTGATTTTCCACCCAACCATAGACTAGTTGTTGTGTGTATTTCTTACAATAGTCACCCCCAAGCTAGATTCATGGTCCAAGGGGATTTTTCAAGCAAAGTCGACTAGAAATCATGTGCAACACTAAGAGTATGGTAATTTGTTTGTTACAACTAGTTTGTCAATTGTGGCAAGCATTGAAAGAGTTCACCTTTATGGGTGGGTTTTCAACCCAAAAATCTAATTATGTCCTTCATCCCATTTCTTTCATCGCAAGAGAGAGCCCTTTTTTGTTGTTTGAATTCCCTTTTATCATTTTTCTCGTGTGTCTCTTCATATTCCTCATGGAACATTCTTCAAGATCTTTCTTACTAATTGCACATTTTATCAAGCGGTGGTGCTAACTAACACCACTTAAATTCTTCTTCGTTCCCCCCTTAGATCGTGGATCTGCGTTCCCACTCTTCAGGCCATCCAAATAAATTTATAATCATTTATGATTAGAGTACAATTACATTACAAAAATCAGGGAAAGTATACGAGGGGTGTTACACTAGATTCTTATATGAAGCCAAATGGATAACAATAATCCTTACGAAATTATTATTTAGACGAGTACACTAGTTATAGCCACATAGAAATAGGTACCAAAGGCCCTCATATCTTACCAATATATGTTCCCAACAAATTATTTGTCCTTTAATATTATATAAATGTTTGTTAAAATACCATGGTAGCTTCTGGAAATTTCCATGGAAACTTATGGAATTTCTATTTTTAATGACCTATTCCTCAATTAATATTATATAGTAACAAATAACACATAATGTTCAATTGAGGGTTTGAATTATAAATAGTTCAACTTGTGATAATCAAAACTATTAACTTAGTTGTTTATAATCTAGCCTTTTATCATTAAAGGATAAATTATTACATTGGAGAAATAATAAAATTATCCATGTAGCTAGTTTGCTTTATGATGGTTAACACAAGGATTAGTTGTTTTTAGGTAGATTAAGAATAAAAATAAAAAGTAGAGATTTGGAATTTGAATTGTTAGTCTTTTCCTTTTGAAGATGAACTGACATAGATGTAGATTAGTTGAGTTGTTTTAAATGCCCAAGCCTACGTTGTTGGACATTATTCATCCTTATTATGTTATTACATGTTATTTTCTATAGCATCGGAGGTGTTCTAGTCTCAAAACTATGTGGAGAGGCTTAAACACTTGGTATCTCCATAACCCATAAATCATTTCTGGAAATTCCAGCTAGAAGTGCCTCAATTAGATTATTAACCCGTTTTTTAATTATTTCCTAAGTCTAAACTTATGGAAAGGGGTTAATTAACCAGAATTAATGGAGATAATTTGAGAAGTCTCTAAAAACTCACACAGATTGACTCCGATATTATCTTGGCCCTTGATTAAGTTTTAATCTTAGTCATTGACGCTCCAACAAAGTATTATAAGAAGAGGTCGATGGGTAGATGGAGAACATACACTCATAGAGTTCTATTTCCTTGGTAATTCGATTTCCAGAGAGTTGCAACAGTTGCTGGAAAGCCAAAGAAGGAAGCATAAATAGTGAGGGGCATAGATAGTGAGGCCGGAGGAAGTTCTCCAGATCTGATGAAGTAAATTGTAGAGAGGCAGAAAGAGCCATAGTGAGGTTGACGCACAAGCTATACAAAAGTCTCTAGAGGGAATTTCGATTTAGCTGGAGGAAGGGTATTTCATAGGTTAGTGGCCGGAATAATTTCCAGAGAGCCAAGCTAGAGAACTCCATACCAGTGGCAATCAGTCAAAATCATATCGAAGGCATTCTTAGCTAGTGTATTTTAGGTCTGCATAGAGGTTGATGTAGGGCCCACGCAAAGGGAGTTGGGAAGCCAGTTTGATTGTCTTGATTGACCCATGATTGCCTGTGGGGATGAGGAAAATTCCTCACAATATTTCTGCCAGTATTTTCTCTACAAGATAGCCAATATCTGACATCCAAATTGTACTCATATAAATTCATTGTTGCTTAATAATGTAAAACCCTCAGTGGTTGCATCGTTTTTCCAAAGTTAGGTTTTTCTGGGGACATTTGTCCAAAAATAAATGTGTTAATTTGTATGCATGTGTGCTAGAATTTTCTCAGTTTCCAATGCTATTATTTCTGCAGTTTTATTTGTTAAGGTTACAGTGTGATTTATCTAGTATTTTCCATAGCAAATAAATTATTAAATTAATTTACAATTAGAAGAATATTTTCCAGTTGCTGCAATAGGATTTCAATTTTGAAATTTTCACACCACAAACCACTTCAAATCCCCAAATTACTTAGCACTTTGTATTTTTAGCCTAGGAAGTCTAATTTATCTAGAATGGCTTTTTGTTGTGTCCTTTTTTCTTCTACCACTTGCACAATGTAAGATTTTTATTGTGCCAATGGAGTTCCACCAATTGGGATACTTTGTGTCTTAGCTTCTAAAAAATCCTATGTATGGAATTTAATTCAAGAGATCGACATCAACAATGTTGGTGGAAGTATCATGTCTCTTTTCTTGAGACAAATTCTCAATTCTTTCCACTTTATCCTTAAATAAAGTAAAAACAACTGATATGGTATTTATTTTATACAGCCATGATATCCAATTAAGCTCCAACTTTATTCTACCAAGGACCCTCCTCCTTTAGGTTCTTGTAGATATGTGACCATCCTTGTCGAGTTGCATTATCCTACATACACCCTTAACTATTTCTCACTTTCCATTTCTATTAACAAACTTTCTCTAAATTATTTCCAACTAATTTAAGGATGATTTTTTTTACACTTAGTCTTAATTACAATGAGATTTTTTAGAATTATACTATATTGGAGTTTAGAAACATCCTAGCATTTCAAGTGGAGACTTCATAGCTTTTTGAAACATAAAAATAAGTGAGCCCTTAAACTAAATAAATAGGATCCAAGAACTCTAAAAGTCAGGTATAAAATATTATCAATATTGTAGAGGATTGTATCAATATCAATAAAAATGATAAGGAAATTGTTAGGATATTTAGATTGTTATGAAACCAGCTCAAGAGAAGATAGAAAAGATAGATCAACGCCTTAGAATTCAACCTCTTTGAGGGGGCAACCTCCTTTACATTACATAAATGAACAATTCTTGGATGATTCAAATGACAAAAACCTCCTTTCTATATATAGGAGTCTAAGGAGTCACAATATAAACCAACCGACCTAACAATAATAATATAAAGCCACAAAAATAACAATAGAGGGATTCTATGGGGCACAGTAATAACAATATGGGGGCAATAGGGGCACAACAATATTAATAAGGGGTACAACTACAATAGTAATGGGGTAATCGCTAGTATTATAGGGACCCAACATGCCCCTCTCCTTCAAAAAAGTGTTGTCCTCAACGCTTGAGTAGTTCTAGATACTTCTGTACAAAATTCTCATCCTCCCATGTGGGGATCTTGTTCAAGAGTTTGTTAAATCTGGAGTTGAACTCCTTGATGGGTTCTCTTGACTCGATCCTTAAATTTGAAAGATCATGGACAAGTGTAGCTAAGGATCTCTCATCACCGTATTTGGTGAGAAACTCTTCCTGGAAGATATTCCAACTCGTGATGGATCCAGAGGGTAAGGAAAAATACCAAGACCCTGCAGATCCTTGTAGTGAATAGGGAAACAATCTTACTACCACATCTTCTTCAGTGACTCCCTTTAGATTGATTGAAAGCATAAAATTGTTAATATGTTCTTCTGTTGAAGTTCCAGCATCTGGATTGAATTTGGGTAACCATTTTTCGGGGTAATCGGGTAATGGATGTAAAGGTGCAGGCATGGTAACCGCACCAGGACTTCTCCATGGTCTTTGGGCCATTTTAGGATTACCAACGATTGCTTGTGGTGTTCCAGGTGCCTAAGGGGGAGGCGGAAGTATAGACTGAAAACATTGTGATGCTTGAGATGAAGTCCCTTGGTGAACAACTATATGAAGTGGTGAAGTGGGTGTATGACTTCGCACGGGTGATGATGAAATAGAAGATGATGGGGAAAGGGTTTCGCTACCAGAACCTTCAGCGATCTTTTTGATCCTTTTCCTTTCAGGTAAAGGAAATTCAGGTGGTTCAATACCTAGCTTTTCGCTTTGGAGTCTGGTAAGATGAGGGGGTAAGCGAAATTGCAAAGTGTGACTGCCTTGTGATACTTCAGATCTAGGAGGGGAAATTGAGAAGCCTTGAAGTTTCTGGATGATGGATTGAACTTCAGGGGACTCCGAACTTAAGTGTTCTGAAGTATGATGTAATTGAGCAGTAGTGGTTGATTCCTCTTCGTCTCGTCTGGATACTGGAGATTCAGAATGTGAAAGAGATGTCCGAGGAGAGGTGGAGGGTGAGTTACTCTTTGAATGGTTTGTAGGTGTTGGCTTACTCGCCATTCATAGTGGATGGCCCTCCTTCTAGCGCCAGAAATGTTGAGGCCTCGAAAATTGCTGCCACAACATTGGGGGATAACCACCCGGTCCGGACCTTGGTACAGCTCCTTTTCCGTTTGGAATGGTGGTTCCGACTGGAGATAATGGGACCGGTTTCCCGATAATGAAATAAAAGATGGATGGGTGATGAATAGATTGCTTAAGTGATAGGTGACTAGCTTATTCTATTAACAAGAATAGGGAAACTAATACTAATCCCGGGAACAACTTATTCATTCGGAATGCAGTGTTAAATAATCTTTATCTATTTATCAGGCATATAGATGACTCTGTAAAATAAATAAAAGATGTTCAATCATTCAAAGATTGCTTCACATGAATATTCACAATGAAGTGATAAATACAAATTACTACATTCACTGTTTATATCATCGATGCATATATACGTTTGAAAGGGAAGCATGCGATAAACAACCAATAGTGGAATGCCTAAGGAATGCTGTGAAAAACACAATATATATATATAAGCGATAAATAGCAAGAGCGATTTAAACAACAATTCATATAACGAAAATGAATACGGACGCAGATAATAGTACCATGTGAGCTGTAGATAAATCTGAAATATCAATCGCTATTCAAAATTCCTTCTTCAACATAGAAATGCTTTCAAACAATGACAATAGTGCACATTTGCATAAAAGCCTTCCTCATCAAATTCAAAATAATTTGTCAAGTTTCATAAAAGAATATCCCTGAAGTACAATAGTGCAACTTCAGGGTTTAAGTCATATACAAAACTTTTACGACCCTTTCTAAATGCATGAAAGGGTCTATAAATACTACTAAGCTAAAAAGTTCTATGAAACAAAATCCTACTAAATTGGTATCAGTAAATGCGGTCTATCTCCCAGGGGCGATCTAGCAGTCGGCGAAGTGAGTCATGCCTCAGGTTGTTTGCCCTTAAACCTTAGTTGGCTTATCGCGAGCATTGGTTCTACTTCTGGCGGTTTGTTGAGGCGTAAACTGAATTGGGCGGCGAAGGTGGCATCTTGAATGTCGGGTATAATATACCCGACAGCATCGGTTAGGCACATCAAGACGGCTCTTTGGCTGTATGGTTTGATTAAGAAGAACCAATAAGCATCCCACGTCAGACTGTTGATTCCAGCGATCAATCTTGCACTTTTCTCCAGCTCCGGATAGCATGAGTGCTCCAATATATTTGCTTTTGTTAATTGACCTGGAGTGCATTGGGAAATTATGTTAGATAAATACAGTGTATTATTTACTAATTCAACCAAATTTCCACTGATTGTCCTGCATCTGGAAGTTGCTCTTTCTGCTTTCATTAGTTGTGATTGCCATTCTGTGAATAATATCTCTTTGTGCAATTCCAAAATTCTTGGTAGATTAGCTGCCCGGGCCTACATCGAAATCCTTGCCATTCTATTAAGTTTGTCAGTGTTTTCTTCGCCCTGATTCCAAGTCGGTTCCTTACTTTGTCTACCTTTTCGCTTATTAGATGCTTCCAATTCGCACCAATGGATTCTGCTTCGTATAATGTGTTGACATAATAGGCTAACCTGATTAATCAATCCCTTATTTAGCTGGAGCGCTTCTGCTTTGAACTCATCTATCTGAGGGAGCTTTTTCATTTGCTCAATTTGAGTGGTCAATTGAGCGATTTGTTCATCTTTCGCTTTCATTGTTCCCTCAGTTGATATTCTTAACTGCTCCAGTGCCGTCGATAGCTCCTTTTGCCTTAGTATTGTGCTTTCATCAATTCTCTGCTTTTGCTCTTGTAACTGCTTGGTTAGCTGATTATTGTTCTGTTGATGTACTAGCAATTCTTTCTCTGCCTGCTCTGCCCTCTGCTGAACTTTTGATAGTCTCGCCTGTAGTGAAGAGATGTCTTGGTCCTTGGTCTTTAATAAACTGCTTACCTCTAATGCTTTATCAATGGTTGCCGCTGAATATGCTCCAGCGAACTGTGATAGCTTGGTTAAGTCATCGGAGGGGTCGAATTCCTCTTTCCATACAACATTGCCCGTTACTGTTAATTCAGGGAATGGGGAAGGTTGATCAGTTCTTCTCCTTTTCCTCTGTCGCTTTACTACAGCTTTATGCTTGGGGCTATAAAATACATCTAAAGGGGGGATCTCTTCAATTTGCAAAACGATCTCTCCTGTTGGATCTTTAGGAATTATCTCTAGTTCTTTTGTTTTGGGTAGGCCGCTGGTTTCACCTGAAACTGGTTTCGATGTCGCTTCCTGTGTATCACCTTCTTTAGAAACCTCATCATCTTTCGAGCACTCTAAGTTATTGATGATTGTACTGAATTGTTTCCATTGCTGGAGCAAATTCGGATCAACTAATGTATAATTGTTATTCTTAGAGCTGCTCTCTTGTTGGGTCTTTGCTTGGGTTTCTTCTTGTCGCTGCACATTTTCCTGGGTCACCTCTTGCCTCTGACTATGCGTTTCCTCCTGCTGTTTTGATGTAGTAGGAGGTGGTGAATTATTCCGCTGCTCAGACTCGCTTGACCTGGTTGTTGTCGGTCTAGTCGCTAACAGGTCTAGAGGCAGAGTTTGCAACCTCTGTTCTCTAATTCTGTTAAATTCAACTAGCCCTTCATCATTATAAACATTTCTGGCAAGCGACTTGACTTGATACAGTGATTCGGTTGACGCGAACAAATCTTCGAATTTGTCTTCTTTGTGCTCGACCTTGGCCAATTTGGCCTGGTCGAGCGCATTGTAAGCGATCTTTCTTGGATCATACTGCCTTCTTGGCAGAGTAGCCAGAGTGAGCAAATTCATTTTCCTGGCTTCCTTCTCTG
>APFE031302288.1:0-11806 GCA_000404065.3 Pinus taeda
GATTTTACATAAAAAATGATCTTTATGTTATATGAAAAGATGAGTTAGTTACAAACTTATAAGCATCTATTTAAGTATGAACTTCACATATAAATATCACTAACACAAAGAAAAGAGCGTTTCGGGAACAAGACGTGTTTCTTTATTAGATAAGTAAAATAATATGAAACAAGAGCAATATCACCTGAATCTGCTTCTGCAGGCTCCAAGCTCAGCCTCCTTCTGGATCCGTCCCGCCTCAAGCCACTAGTAGGTCACCCTCCATTACTCTCTCCAAGATGTGATGGGAAAAATGACATCCAAACACAAAGGAAACAAAGGTTTCCTATACAAGATGGGGGAAGTGCAGAAGGCACAAAGGTCTTCAGACCTGATCAGGGGGATAGAAAATCAGTATAATAACTTTGCTCAAAAATTTCTCCTCCTTAGGCCTCCCCCATGATGTCTTTTTATACCAACTCCAAGGTAGTTTTTTAGTTAGGAATTGGTTGAGGACAGTTGAGGCCACGGGCACTAACAGGTGATCAGCAGGTGAAACCCGCGATCTCCGCCCGAAAATACGGAATTTTTATATTTTTTAAGTGTTTTAATACATATACGCGGGTTAGATATGTAGAACCCGCGTACACACGCGTTTAACTCAGGGCAATGTCGCGTACAGGGAATAAAACACTGTTTTTTAGATATGTGACCAGGTCTGGAAGGAGGGGTTGCCCTAGGCCATGGCTGAAGCATCACAAACCATACTGGTGAGATTTGGAGCTATAACAACACACATGCCTCTTTATGTCCCAAAGTTTGAGTCTTTGGATGGTTCTTCTGAACATCCCTGGATGGAGTCCTTTCTTCTATCCTTATCTATTTTTCTGGTGCCTCATTGGTTTCTTCTTCAGAATTAGTCTGATTTGATGTAGAAGGGTCGTCCTCATCTTCTTCAAAATCTTCGGTTTTTACGTGCCTTGGAGTTTTTCCTACTTCACCAATCACGACATCAATACTTTCAACAATTTTCCCAAGTATTTTATTATAACACTTATATCCTTTACTTTGGGAAGAGTAACTAAGGGGAATGCCTTCATCTACTCTAGGTTCAAACTTAACAAGTTTTTCATCAGTCCTCTTGATGTAACATTTGCTTCCAAAACTTTTAAGTATTTTACAGTAGGATTCTTACCATACTAGAGTTCATGTGGAGTTTGAGTGCTATTTACCCAGATGTTTGTTTTGTTGAGAATAGTGATGGCAGCAAATGCAGCTTCACCCTAGAAGGTTGCAGGAGTTCCAGACTCATCTAGCATAGCATGAGCCATTTGTTGAACGGTTCTGTTCATCCTTTCTACCACTCCATTTTGCTGAGGAGTTCTTGCGGTAGATAATTCCCTTCTTGTTCCATGTTCTTCACAGAAGTCAAAGAATTCATCCAAGGTAAATTCCCCTCCTCGATCATACCTGATACATTTGATTTTACTATCTGATTCATTTTCAACCAATGCTTTGAAAGCTTTGAACTTTTCGAAAGATTCATATTTATGTTTTAGAAGTCCTATCCAACACATTCTGGAAAATTCGTCAATAAACAATATAAAGCATTCTTCTCCATGAGGTGACTTTTTCCTAGATGGACCACATAAATCTGTGTGAACAAGTTCAAGAGGCTTACTTGCTGAACCTTCCTTCTCAGGGAAATGTGCCCTGGTTTGCTTACCAAATTGACATGATTTGCATATTGTATTCTCTGGGATGTTGATATTTGGAAGATCTTGAACAACTTGATATCTGCATGCTTTTCTTATTTGAGAGAAACTTAGACGCCCCAATCTTCTGTGCCATAACCAGTGTTCATCGTTTTTTCTTAGGTAGCACTGTTGTTATCCCCGCTTGAGTATGTACAGGTTGTTTGGAGTTCTTATACCTTTCATCACTGTTTCTCCTATATCAAGATCACGAACAACACATCCATTTGATCGAAATACCACCTCATTTCCTTGATCACACATTTGACTGACACTCAATAGATTATGCTTTAGATTGTCTATGTACATAACATTCCTCACTTTAAATTTTTCTTTTAAGAGAACGGAGCCTTTACCTTTTATGATTGCAAGAGTGTCATTACCAAATAAGACCTTCTTTTCCTTTTCTAAGGCATTATATGACTGAAGTTTTTCTTTATCACCTGTCATGTGTTTCGAGCATCCACTGTCGATGTACCATTGATTTTCTTGTCCTTCTGCATACAAGGCTATACCACATCTTTATGTTTGTGATTCTTTCTTTCTCCATGTTTTGGGACCCAATGAAGCTTGCTCCTTCTGAGATGTTTGCAGAAATTTACTCTTGCATTCAGAATCTTCATGACCAAAGTTATTACATATAGAGAATTCTATTTCATTCTCAAGAGCAGAAAAGTTATTGTAGGTCCTTTTCATGATCCCAGTCACACTCCTTTAACTTCGTGCTTCTCTAGTCATGATAGTCTTGTAGGAAACACATTAAGCAGCTTTTTGTCAAAATTTATGACATGAAAAACATTGTCCATTAAATAAATTCCTGAGATTGTCTAATCTACTGACCTGATGATTGTAGTTTCCATTGACATTTTTTCTTGAAGCTAATTGAGACTGATTTACGTGTGGTTGGTTATAGCTTTTGTTCATCCTTGAAGTATATTGAACCCGATTTACCTGGTGATGTTCCTTATGTCTTTGTTGACGATCGTCAACCTGTTCGCTTCTCCTTGCTGCATCAAGATAGCTTTTGCAGGTTGATGGTTTCTGTGCTGGAGATGCTTCTTCAGTATATCCAAGACCTATTTTTATCAGAGGAGAACGTTGCACTTTGATAATTTCATCTAAAGTTTATGATCCTTTAGCAAATCTAAGATTGAGAGCTTTTGTTTTCTCAATATCTTTTCTTAGACCCACAATTTCACATTCTAACTTTTCATTGTGTTTTTCCCTTTCAACAAGTTGGAATGTCAGAGTATCTATAATCATAATCTTTTCTTCTAAACAGATTTTAAGTTTAAAAACTTCTTCATAGAGATCATCTTCATCTAAAGCATCCAAGAAATCATCATCTTCAAAAGCCATCAAAAGTCTATAATCATTACCATGTTCATCTTCATCACTATTTGACAAACCATCACTATTTTCATGCGTGTAGTAGCTCTTCTTACTTACATTTTGTCTTCTATTCCATTTTGCTACTTCCTTACCTTTATCAAGCCTATCTTTACGAGGAAATTTGGCTACATAATGACCGACTCTTCCACAAGAAAAAAATTTGAAAGGTAGTTCACCTCTAAATCTTCCAGAGCCTCATTGAAGATTCTTGACAAAGTTTGCTTCTTCCTCTACTTTTGAAATGTGTCCTGATTCATTGAGCTCTTCTCTTCATGAAGTCTTGAAAGTGGCTTCTCTCATTTCTCATGGACCTCCTTTTCTCAATTCAACAGTAGTTAGGATTCTGTGCAGTTGTGTCATAGTCATACTCTGAAGAACCTGCTTTTCTTCTAAGGCGGAAACTTTTGATTCAAATTTATAAGACAAGGACCTTAAGACCTTTTCAACTATAGTAACTTCTTTTATCTCTTCACCCAAGTTTTTCATGCGATTTACAATCTCATCTATACATAAGAAGTAATTAGCTATACTTTCATCATTGTGCATTTTGAGAGTTTCATATTAAATTCTGATAGTTTGAAGTTTTGCAAGTTTTACGTGATCATCTCCTTCATATCTTAGAACCATCTTGTCCCATATTTATTTGGAAGTTTTGAACTGCATAACCTTGACAAATTATGATTGTGATAGACTCCTCAATAATGTATTGACAGCCTTGGCATTTGTTTCATACTGCTTTTTACCTGCTGTGTTTGTAGGAGTTGCTGATGGAAATGTGTGTCCTCCTTCCATGATTTCCCAAACATCAGTTCCAAGAGATTGAAGATAGGTTGTGGTTCCTACCTTCCACTAGATGAAATTGCTTCCATCAAAGATTGGTGGTCTAGTGGATCCCTCTCTTTCGTAGCTGCCCATGATGATAGATCTTCCTTCAAGCGATCAAGCTTCTTCTGAAGGACCTACCCTGATACCAATTGTTGGAAATAATACTGAGAGGGGGTGGTGAATCAGTATTAACAAGTTAATAATATTTCATTCCATAAACAAATTTATATATGCTACTTCTATTAATGAAACATGCGTGTATACGCAACTGTGTTTAGAGAAACCTGCATATATCTTGCTAACTTGTTATTTAGTTAGCTGATCATTAATATGTGTATCAGAAAAGTATAATCAGTAACCAGTTGTAGTAAATAGAACATGCATTCATACACATGAATACAAGATATAAGGTGGAAACCCAATGTGGGTGAAAACCACCTGCTGCAATCATCTCTATCTTTCTTTAATAAGAAACTTATTTTTACAAATTTTGTACTGGTGTAGCCTTATACCAGTACACAGGCTTCTACCTGCAAAAGGCTACAACCTTCTCTTGTTCTCCAGCTTCTCCTGGAAGGGAGCTACAACCACCTAGCTCTTGTACTAGCTGATCTGTTTGCTAGTACATAGGTGCTTGACCTACAAAAGGCTACAACTTTCTCTTTTCTTCCAGGGAACTTTCTCTTTTCTTCCAGGGACCACATTTCATAAATTTTCAGACTAGATCTATCAATAAAATCAATCTAACTTCAAGTATATCTGCATCAACAAATCTCCTTTGTACCAACCAAAAATTAATCAAACAATCACTTTTCTGAATGTTGTAACCAGAATAACAGTAACCAAAAACAAATCCAGAACCCAGAACACTACAACAACAAACATAAGTAGCTAAAATATATAAAATGAGGAGTACACTACTTCAATGTGTCGAACCTATGTCCATACACACTTTTCTCAAGGCAAACCTGCATATACATTGTTTTGAAATGTTGAACCAGCGTGTATACATGCCTTTTCTATACTAAACCTGCGTACAGATCTGTAAAAGATAATTTAACTTTACAACCATTCAGACATCAGTTATACCCAGATCATCAGATTTACATATTACAACTTGCGCCAATTATTCAGATAAAAGATCAAAACCATATAAAGATACTTCACTTCAAGCCTTAAGATCTTGACCCATCAATAGATCTTATCCTTCTTCAAGCGCTCAGGTTCCTCCTTGATTCAGATCCAGCTGTGCACCCTGACCCAATAACCAGTATTCTAGATCATGCTCTTCATTAGATATTCAATCCTTGAGTGCCCTTGCCTAATGATCTCCTTCTCCTTTTATAGTCTTAGGCCTTACTCAATACCATGGTCCAAAACCACTTAGAATCAATACCTTGGACCAAATATCTAGGGTCAACACTTCAGACAAGATACCTTGGACCAATACCATGGGTCAAAATACCAAGGACCAAATACCACGAACAAAAATCAAGTTTTGCAACATGTACGCACTTTTCCTTGCATGAAAATGCTTGTATACGCATACACGCCTTTTTTTCTGTGAACTCACGTGTATACGCGGCTTGGTCAAGGAGAAACTGCGTATACCTCTTTTTCTTTCATTATGTGAGCCTGAACTATGATCTATCATCTGAGTGCGTTGCCATCAAGGACAACACTTGTGTCATAGCGCCAAATATGTGCCATAATGCCAACAGAGATCATTGAAGATTCTGTCACAAAGCCATGAAGAGGTGGAAGACAAGAGTATTCTCAAGAAGACATTATTAACAAGATAAACAGTGACTTGGCATTGCCACATCACCAAACAGTCCATGTCAGGAGTGTCAGTGACTTGGCATTACCACAACCCCTCTATATATAAATTTTAACAAACTATTATTATTACTATTATAATTTTGAAAATCAATTAATTCAGCTTACAAAGTATAAGGCATACTCAAAATTCAATACATTATTTTTTATTATATTATAATCCTATTTGTTATATTATCAATAAAATAAATTTATATGTATAGTCTAGAATTTGTTTTCAACATTTTTATATAAAAATAAATTTTATAAAAAAATCTAATTCATTAAATTTTTTTCATCAGCAATGTTATATAAATTTGAAAGACAAGAATTTAAAAAATAAAAACGCCCACCTCAAAATATTCACTCGCTCTCAAATATTCACTCAGTGAAAAAAAGAAAATACAATGAATAAAATTTACTATATGCATAGCTTAAATTGTGGTTTTATTTTAGTTAACGAGAAAAATTGGTTTGTTATTGGAAGTTTGAAAATGGTATTTTTTATTTTTTATAGTTTTAAAATGAATAGTTAAATATAACTTATATATATATTATATGATATATATTATATATATATAATATATTATATTATATATATACTAAATAATATATGATTAGATAAGATAAATATATTCCTTTTGAAAAAGTTGTAATTTTATTCATAAGACAAAATTAGATTTGTAGATGCTAAAAAGCATATGCCAATGATCTGTTCCTGTTTTCATAGAAACCATAAAAATTAAAAGTAAAGATGCTATTCTTTTCTCCCCTTCTTTTTCTCCACCTTTCGTCATCCTCTAGTATTGAGGGTGGTGGTTACAATGGATAGCTGATTTTCAGTTATAAGTGTGGGAGAGTCCTTTTCTGACTAAGATCCTTCTAATCCATGAGTTTTCTTGATGCCAGATATTTCCTTTCCTATTGGCAGGGAAGCTTGTTGCTGCACAGGGTTGCTAGGAGTTTCCTCATTCTTTGGTGTGTTGTTCTGAACTTTTTGTTCATCCCTTTCTGCTTTATATTCTGCAGTCTCTATTGTGTCTTCTTCTTCATCCAATGGAACTGTATGTTGCCATCCTTTAGGCCTCCTCTGTTGCTTCTTGTTCCTTTTTGTGGATGTTCCTTGCCTGTGGACAATCACTAAGAAGGTGGCTAGTTTGTAGACAACCACGGCATCGGAACGTGGTATTTTCATTATCCAAGGATTGTATCCATTGTGTACTATTGAAATTCAGTGTTATGCTTTCTGGTAGTCCCTAACTGAGATCTACTTCTACACAAATTCTGGAGAAGGTAAATATTCCCCTTGTGAGTTTGTCTCCATCAATCTTTAAAAATTTTCCCAAGTTATTCCCTATGGAAATTAAGACCTTGCGGTGCCAAAAGTGTAATGGAAGGTTGTGCAACCCAACCCAAACTGCCATCCTTGATACTACCATTGTGTTTGCATCGAAATTTGGAAACCAAGGGGTCATGAAGAGCCCTGCGCTACCCCAGAACCATGGTCCCTTGCTGAGGATATATTCCTTTTCCTATTTTGTATTAAATGTTACTATAAAAAACCCCTTGGGGCATAAATATATTTCGCAGTTTGGTGTCCATGAAGTGTGAATCCAGTGGTGCATATCATCAGATCTGGGCCAAAACCCATTAAATCTGCATATAAATGAGTGAGAAAAAACATATGAATACAAAGCGTTTACCTCAGGCATTGTGATGGTAAGAGCAGGATTCTCAGGTTTTTGTTCTACAATGTAGGGTATGGGGAGTTCCGACATTATTGTTGTTTTGGTATGTGGTTTCCCCTTGCCTTTGATTGCATCGTTGAAGGAGCCTATGTTCTTGGAGTTGGTCCCTGAACATCCACCCCATAAACAAAGATTGATGATGATGGTCGAGTCTGTAGTTATGTTGTAATCCTGTAGGGTGTAATTAACCTGTAAGCTATGTCCCATGTGGATCAAATTTTCCCCATGTACTGGTATACCAGGAAGATTCTGAATTTTATATTTTAGATCCTGGATCCTACTGCCCTTCCAAAACCTCAAGCAATAATGTCCGCCTTCAAGTGTTTTGATAAAGAACTGTGTGAGATCCATCTTGGTAGCATATGAGTCCATTTGAGGATGACCTTGATCTATTGCCCAGGTCACCCTGTTCCGAAAAACTAGATCCTCATCCTTCTACTTATCTATCAGGCCTTCTTCGGTGTTTTGGGCTTGTGATTCGGGGTAGAGAGGTGTTTTTCCGATTGCTTGTCCCTAGATCTGAACCTTTTGTGGGCTTCTCGGTCTTCTAAATACCTGGTCTATTAGATCATTAATAGATATGAGAATATTTATGTCTTATGTGGCATGTGTTATCGCCCCTGATCCATTCAATGCCCATACAAATGCTACAAAGCCAAGCTCAGGATTATGGAAAAGGTTTATGAGAGGTGAGTTTTCCCTTACCCCAGGGTTTGTGACATGTAGGTTGCTAGATCCTAAATTAAAAGCGTCGAGATTCCCTTGACCTTGGGCCTGAGCCATTGCAAGACAGATATCTGTGGCATCCCTCATTGTCTCCTTTGCATACACTCCAACTCTCTGCCTTTTTCTTATAAGTTCGTTCCAAATTCTGTCTCTGCTGCCCATCGTCACTTCCCTTACAGTAGCGAGGTTTATCAGATCTAGGGTGCTATATTATATCCCTCTGAAAATTCCTACATCTAGCATCCTGGAGTCGCTCCCCTGACTGTCTCTGCCTTGAATGACTTCATCGATCTGCATTGCAAAAACAAAAACGGGGTTGTCATTAAAGGCAGACAAGCTGTACGTGGCGCCTAATCTAGATCTGGGCTTGACCTTCAGCAGGGGCGTGGTGGCTTTGCATAGGGGCCATCTGCGAGGGGAGGCAAAACTCATTCCAGATCTAATTGCAAGGAAGGTTTCAACAACAGAGATGGGGGTAAAGGGCTTAGCTTGAGGCTTTGTTGTCACAGTGTTGCGACCTAGTGTTATGGCTACTGTGCTTGCGACTGCCATGGTTTCCTACCGAGGGCTAGGGTTCCGTGTCTCTCTACTATTCGAAAAGGAAAATGATTATATATATATATATATATATATATTATATATTATATATAATTATTATTAGTTAAGTATCATAATTATTGCTTTATATATAGCTTACCAGAATCACAGTTCAAAAATCATACATTTATTTAACATTAAAATATTTATATAAAATTTTTAAGCAGATCAAAATTGGTGAGACCAGGTTGGAGACATACATATTTGATTCATTTGATCGGCCTATGAAACTGTTCTTCAGGTAGGCACTTCAAAGTGAGAAGCTGAAACATGAACCAAATAGAGGGACCTTAGGGAAGAGACAGAATCAAGAATAAGAATCCTAGATAGGACGATCAAGGATAGGTTGATCAAGGATAGGGAACGGACGACCTCAGAAAACATATATTTACATACCCAAAAATAAGGACAAGGTGTCATCCATCCTTACAGAAGTTTCCTTAGTGCCATACCCTTCACCATTTAGTACATTTTGGCTTCTTCTTAATCAACCTTATCATGGATATTTGGATATTATTTGAACTCCACCCTTTCCAACTCACTTGGTACCAGCCCCCCACCTCATCCATGTTTTCATATAGGGAGGGATCTTCTTGATAACCTACTTGTGCATAAGATTCCACCTTATTTGCTATGTGTGTAGTATTGGACGAGGACATTTTATTCTTCATACACTTATCTTATGAGCTATGGGCTTAGACCCCATTGAACCTCACCGGTCGTATCTTGTTTAATCTATAAATTCTTAATTCTTCTATAAATAAAAATTCCAACTTGGAAAATTGGAAATAATCATCAGTTTCAAAAATTGGGAATTTCAAATAATTTATTAAAATATTTTATTATAATGAAATTTCATCTTTTTAATTTTTTTTTTTTTTGTGTCCTAGAGGCGTTTCTAAGTTATGAGGGAGATGTTTCTATCTATATATATATATATATATATCAGATGTTGTCAAGTAAACTTACATTAAAAAATATTAAAGAGATATTAAAAAAATATGAGGGAGATATTGTCACGTAACCTAATGTTACATTAAAAATATATATGCACATGTGTTGGCTAATATATTGTATACACTAAAGATACATGTAACGTTACTTTAAGATAAAAATAAAAATTAATTAAAATAAAAAATGTGTCAGCTAATATTAACAAACTCAGTTTTGAAAACGATATATATACAATTTAAAAAGAGATCGATTAGTTTATTCATTGAATAACAAAGAAAATTAGGTAAAGGAAATGAAGGATTCAATTGGGCATATCTTGGAGGTAAATTTTTGTAATCAGGTGCTGCGTTTTTCAATTGTAGGAAGGTAAACTCAATATGATGGAAGGTTCTCACTAAAATTAGTAGGAGGGGAAATATTGAGTAGAATGCAATATTTAGGGTGGGGTATGACCTGAAATATCAGGTAAAATTTAATAATATTACATTTTAATTAGTATTTCTCCCTACCCCGTGGCCACTATTTATTAGGTGGGGGTGGTTATAAATATTGGGCAAAATATAATATTTAATATATTTTATGTAATCAATATATTTGTAACAATTAATATAGATGTGTTCATCTATAAATTTAATTAATAAACACATAAAAACTTAATATTTAGAATATGACAAGATTTTTAATCATGAGTATTTACCATGGATATCATTAACTTCTATGTAGGGTTTTTACAATACCATGGGCCAATACCCACAAGAGAAATATAAAGAAGGATAGGAGGGAAGAAAATTATAATACCATGGGCTACTATCATGGTTTATCAATACTATGGGTCATCTATACTTTTGATTATTATGTTATGGATCTAGGCTTTTAATTGTTACAATACCATGGATTATCAATACCACATGGTAAAAAACAATAACTTATTTCAAAATAAAAAAATATTTTAATTAATTTAATTTTATAACATTTTTTAATTAAATTAGAAGAAAAAGGTTTATAATTACTCTTGAAGATATCTAAACTCCATCCCACGACTACTGAACATATTTCATAGAGATTATGATGGAGGTTATAATAAATTAAAAAATCAGAATAATTTAATATATACATATGTGAAATTTATATAATATAAATAATATTATAAAGAACTAAGATAGATGCATCTTAACCAAGGATCCAAGTGATCATAAAGAAAAACGATTAACAATGATAGAGGAAAGATAGTGCATGATTCTTTTGTTTTTTTTATTATTGTATTTTCTTTAACATAATTGATCCAAAATATAGGTTTTTTATTAGTTTAGATACTTTCTTAAATACAATACAATGGGATCATATTTAAGAAAGAGAGTGAGATGAAATGGGGAATAGAGTGTGAGAGATAAACATAGAGGTGAGGGACATAGTGAGAGAGAGAAAGGAAGAGAGAAAGGAGGGGGAGAGAGGGAGGGAGAGAGATAGATTTGGATGGGGAAAGAGAGGGAGTCACAAGGGAGAGATGAAGATGGAATGAGGGAGAGAGGAGATGAGGGAAGAGAGAGAAAAGGAGAGGATAAAGATAGGGAAAGAAGGGGAAGAGAGAGATAGGGAGACATAGATATGGAGGGGGGAAAGGGGAGGAGAGAGAGAAGGAGAGAAGGAGGGAGATAGTGACAAAGTTGGAGGGTGTAGAGGGAGTGTGTGTATGATGGGTGGAGAGACAAAGGAAGGTGGGAGAAAAGGGGAGAGAGAGGAAGGAAAAAGAGATAGGACTTGAGGGAGAGGGGAGAAAGAGGGGGGGAGAGAGATGGAGTTCGAAGGGGAAGAAAGACATAGAGAGAGAAAGGTGGAGAGGGAGTGATAAGGGAGAGATGGAGAGTCAGTGGGGGACCCGGGAGAGAGAGAGAGAAGGCGGAGAGAGAGTGTGTGTATGTTTTGTGGGTGATAAGGAGAGACAATGGAGATAGAGATATAGATGGGGCAGGGGAGGAGGTAGAAGAGAGAGGCAAAGTGAGGGAGGGAGGAAGA